>JAOYMZ010063486.1:0-12781 GCA_025802335.1 Pinguicula primuliflora
AGCCATAATCTTAGTGTTTAGGGAATGAAATGATATGAACTAATGCATGAAATAAGCCCTAAATAGGTGCTTATCACCTCGTCCTCTTCTCCTCCTTTTGAACCGATTGTATTTCGTTTTTCGAGAGTTTAGAGGAGGTTACTGTTGAGACGGTTTTTCTGACGGTTCGTGTTCTAAGCCTGTTCTTGCGAGATATCAATAGATCATCGATCGCACTGTCTTCGAGATATTGGATTTTATGTTTCTTGTTCAATTTTGGTTACATGCAAAATTGTTCATCTACGATATTATTCAGTGTTCGAGAAAGCGGCCGCCTAGTCGTCTGGGCGGCCGCCTAAGTGTCCCAAAACAAAAAGCCGGCACGCTTCGAAGCTATGCAGCTTGACAAAGCGTTGGGATTGAAGAGAAGGTGCCAAACCGGCTTAACAACCCAAAAAGGCTGAATACAAGCAGTACGCCCCTCACACAACCCACACTGGGCCCAAAAATTTTTAAAACTTTATTAATATACACGTTAGGCTCATGGCCCAACACTGAATAAGAAGGGCCGCCCAAAAGCCCATGACTAAAACAGCTCATGACTAAAACAGCCCATGACTTTAAGCAGCCTATTACTCGAAGGAGCCCATGGCATCGGCGGAATCCACTTTCCGTCCCACTACTACCCTATATTTATAGAGGGAAGGTTTCTCCCCAACCATCCGTCTATAAATAAGGGGGCAGTAGTGGTTAGTTTTATTCACACAAAAAATTTCTAAATTAAGTTTATAAAATAATTAAGTCTATTTAGTTTATAAAATTAAAATAAAATGTATTTTAAAAAGATATAAATTATATATTTAAAAAAAATTAAGCTATTCGGCTGAGCGCCGCTTAGGCAGTCTAGGCGGCCGCCTGGGCACTGGGCAGCCTAAAAATGCCTTAGGACCGTCCAACGCATTCTCGAACACTGATATTATTTCACTGCGATTACTGACGTTTTCTCTTCCACAGGATCTGAGCAAGGTCATTCCGTGCCTCACAGTGGTATCGGAGCGAGGTTGTCGCTCAAATCTATTCTGGAATTGTGTTGCATGTCTCAAATCAGGTGTAGTCTAAGTCGATTATTGGTAGATCTGTACTGAGACGGTTAAAATATTACATTTTTCGTCTATTTATCTTAAGTTCAAAGATTTACTGAACTGTGGATACTAATCTTTGATTTCTGTGCAGGTGTTGATCTGATTTTTAGTAGACCTCAACACCGCTCTACTGATTTCTAAAATGCTGGGTTGAAATCTGTGTTTCAACGCCTTGTTGGTTTATCTGTGACTCTGAGATATAGTCTATGTGATTTGTGGTCTTGCATGCGAAATATATAAACTGCTCTGAGTTCTTTGAGACTTGCATGTTGTGACTGTCTACTGCTAGAAGTTTGCATGATTAGGGAAAGCTATTTTTCTCGATGAGATCTTTGATATCTGTCTGTAGAAAGTTGAAAACCATCTTGTTTTCGAACTTTATCTACTTTTGAACATACTCTCAAAGCTATTCTGAGATTTGAAACTGTTGACATTTTTAGAAAGTTAAAATTACATACAATTTTCTAGAAGACTGTTTACTGGGCTTACTATATTCTGCTGCGTAATTCATGTTGGTTTTAAACTCGGGAATTTTTTTTCATAAGAGTGTGATAGCATAAGTGTCTTGCTTGAACTATCTGTTGCATGCACAAACAGTGAAACTGTTTTTAAAGGAGGTTGAGAAATTTTCTGGTATTGTGAAGTGACTGTCATTCTGTGACTTTCTGTGATAATTGTCTGTCATCTGAATAACTACTGAAATCATCTGGAGAAGGGAAAAATACTACCAGACAACAGAGATGAATAATAAAAATTAAAGGGAGTGAGGTCTATACACACGACCTCGAGTAAGTCTCCTGTTAGCCCTTTCTATATATTCTGTGGGCCTGTGAGCCTGAGGTGGGAAAGTGAGCCAGATTTTTCTATTTACTGCCTTCTGCACGCTCTAGCAACACGACGTAAGAGATGTTTAGCCTATAACTATTATTGCTTTGTGCCTGTGAGCACTTATCTGTTACTGCTTTAAGGATTTATTTGAGTGATATTAGGGGTATAGAGAGGAGCTCTGTGAAGAGAACCATTGAGGATCTCTGTGGGTACGTCCCTTGCATGCGAATTGTGTCTAAGGTTTGGCTGCCTTCTATCGTTTGAACTCTGAAAAGAGTTGTTAAGGCTGAAATAAGTCTTATCTGAACGTGCTCTTGTTTGCTCCTTGGGAGTATCTGGAACAACCTGAACACGGGAACTATTATTTGTGAATTGTTGTGTTTGTAAACAGTGAATATGACTACCAGAGTTGAGATTACACAGTTTGATGGGAAGGGTGATTTTACTACTTGGGCTAGGCGCATAAAAGCAGTTTTATCACATTATAAGGTGCATTATGGATTAAAACGAGTTAAGGATTGACCTGAGGCATATGTGTCTAAAATAGAAGATATTAAGGAAGAAGCATTGAATCTGTTAATTCTTAACTTGTTTAATACTGTTATACGTAAGTTAGATGGGTCAGAAGATCCATTAGAGGTCTGGGAAAAATTGCATGAAATCTATGTATCTAAAGCACCTACGAACCTAATTTTTGCGAAAGGGTCACTGTTTTCTAATAAAATGGATTCTGAAAAAACTGTTGAGGAAAATATGGATGAATTTTTTAAACTCACTCAACGTTTGAAAGGAAGTACACATGATTTGGATGAAGAGTCTCTTGCTATGATTTTGTTGAATTCTGTGAGTGAAGATTATCTGATTGTAAAAAATGCACGTAGATATTATGGTTCTTTACCTAAACTGGAAGTGATTATAAGTGGTTTGAAATCTAGGGAAACAGAGTTGAAAAATGCTAAGCGTGTGTTTAATGTCTTATATCCAAAAACTGAAGTTAAAGATGATTCTGTTAGGCCTAAAGTTAAAAATAAAATTGTGAATTCAGGTCAAAACAAATTTATGTCCAGAAACCAGAATTTCAACAGGGCAGGAATTTTTCTAGAGGTCAAACTGTTCATCAAAACCTAAACTTTCAAACTTCTTCAAATTTCTCGAACTCTGGCTTTAACGGAATGGTTATCAACCTAGGTGCACTTACTGTCATAAGTTGGGACATGTTCAGAGTAATTGTTTTGCACTTAATAGGGATAATAGAAGTTAGAATGTGAATCAAAATGTTAGGACTAATCAGAACAATTCGAATACTTTATTTGTGTCTGATATTCAAGGTCAGAATAACACTGAGGTACATAAGTGCAAGAATGTGGTCAATTGTGGTCAGAATATGTATAACTGTAATGATAATCCTTCAGTGTGTCAAAATGTTCAGCATTCGTGTGTTAATCATCATAATAACAGTAATGCTAGGGCTTCATCTGAAAATGTTTGTCATGTCTCTTCTGATTCTAGGAGTCAACCGAGTACATCTAATGGTCAAACCTTTTATGATTCAGTCTTCTATGTGAATAATCAGAGCAATGTTGTGGGATTAGGTGGTGTAGAGTCTACGGTGAGTCAAAATTGTTTTCGTGATGATGACTTGCTTGAGTTCATGTTAGAATGTCAAAAATATGATTTTTCTTTAGAAAGTCAACAAGTGTGTCCTGGTCTTGCAGTTTTTGAAAATGATATAAAAAGGCCTTCAAGCTAAAACTGAATCTGAAACAGAGTCTGATAGTTCAACTCATGATTTTGTTTTAGTTGTGTCTGATTTTGAAAACACGGATGAATGGGTCTTAGATTTAGGGTGTACTTATCACATATCTCCGAACTTGAACTCGTTTGATAATCTAGATAGATACAAAAGTGGTATGTCTATAATGGGAAATGATAATGTTTGTGAAATTAAAGGAACTGGCTCTATTTCTTTGAAGCTAGATAATGGTAATAGGGTTAAACTGAGTAATGTGAGATATATTCCGGAACTTAAAAGAAATCTAACATCTTTAGGTATGTTAGAGGAATCTGGTTGCTGGCACTCATCTAGGAAAGGTGTTCTTTCTGTATTTATAAATGATTCTTTGGTTTGGGTTGGAACTAGGAGAAACAGATTGTATTTTTTGAATGGCCAGACTTTTACTGAAACTGCTTTTTATGTGACTGAACCAGATTATACTAAACTTTGGCATTTGAGATTAGGTCATAGAAATGAGAAAAGTTTAAAGATATTGCATGATCAGGGTTTCTTAGGAAAACACAAGTTTAATAGTCTGTATTTTTGTGAATCATGCATTTTGGGAAAAGAACATAGACTTAAGTTCTCTAAGAGTATTCATATTTCGAAACAGTGCTTGGACTATGTGCATTCTGATTTGTGGGGTCCTGTTAGTGAGTCAACGCATGGTGAGGCTAAATATTTTATGTTTATTGTTGATTATTTTAGACGTAGAGTCTGGATGGTCCTTTTAAGGTATAAAGATCAAACTTTTAATAAGTTTAAAGAATGAAAACAGTTAATTGAAACTAAAAAAGGACTTAAGGTTAGATACTTAAGAACTGATAACGGCCTAGAATTCTGCAACTTGGAGTTTGATAATTTCTGTGCACAACATGGCATTACACGACATCACTTAGTCAGACACACACCACATCACTTAGTCAGACACACACCACATCACTTAGTCAGACACACACCACAACAGAATGGGATAGCTGAGCGCATGAATAGAACACTGTTAAATAAAGTAAGATGCATGCTTGTCACCTCAAGTCTGTCTAAGAAATTTTGGGGGGAGACGCTGTACACTACTGCATTTCTTGTGAATAGATGTCCTTCAATGTTGTTAATTATAAATGTCCGGAGTTTATTTGGCATGGAACTGTTTTAAACTTAACAAATCTTAAAAATTTTGGTTGTGCTGCTTATGTTCACACTAAGATAGGGAAGTTGGACCCTAGGTCGATAAAATGTATTGTTTTGGGATATCAAAAAGGTGTTAAAGGCTATAGGCTGTGGGATAGGTCAATACTTGGTATGAAATTGATAATTCGTAAAGATGTGGTTTTTAATGAAGTTGATTTCCCTTGTCTAGTTTCTGATTTGTCTGTTTCTGAACCTATTTTGTCTGAATATGTGCCTAGAAGGATATCTCTTGAAAAGGAGATACCATCTAAGGCCGTGAGTGAGGTGGAGTTGCAACTTATTCCACCTGTTAAGGTGGAGGTTAAAACTCAAGATTTTGGCACGGAATCTGTCCCATCTCACGTTGCTGGTACTTCTGAAATACCAGCTGAACCTACGGGTGCTGAGATTGATAATAAAACAAAGGAACTTATTTCTGCACAACCTGTTGATGCAAGTATAAGTGATTATCAATTAGTTAGAGATAGAGAAAGAAAAATTATTAAACCAAATTTGAAATATGCTAATTTTGGTGAGATTGTGGATTATGCTTTTCTGGTAGCTCAATAAGTTATGCATTATGAACCTGATGACTTTTTTTGATGCTATTAACTGTTCTGATACTAAGAAGTGGATAGATGCTATGAATGATGAAATAAAATCGTTAATTCAGAATGGTACACGGGTCTTAGTTACAAAACCTGTTGATGGGAAAGTTATAGGTTGCAAGTGGATTTATAAAATTAAGGAAGGAAATACTGATTTTGAACCTGTTAGATATTAAGCAAGATTAGTTGCTAAAGGCTTTAGCCAATGTGAGGGAATTGACTTTAATGAAATATTTGCCCCTGTAGTCAAATTTAAAACCATTCAGATTTTGCTTTCTCTTGTTGCTTGCTATGATCTGGAGTGTAATCAGTTGGATGTAAAAACTACCTTCTTGTATGGTGATTTAGATGAGGAAATTTTTATGGAACAACCACTTTGCTATATTGATTCTGCTAAACCTGATTATGACTGCCTGTTAAAGAAATCGTTGTATGGTCTTAAACAAGCACCTAGACAATGGTATAAAAAGTTTGATTTATTTATAATTAGGCTCAGTTTTGTAAGAAGTCAGTATGATAGCTGTTTTTATTTCTGTGTTCAGTGGCATGCTACTGTTTATTTGCTACTTTATGTGGATGATATGTTGGTAATTAGTGAATCTAGACTTGAAATAGATGACTTAAAGTTAAAAATGAAATCTGAATTTGAAATAAAAGACTTAGGTGAAGTTAGGAAAATTCTTGCTATGGAAATTGATAGGAACAGAGTTACTGTCACTTTGAAATTACATCAGTCTTCTTATATACAGAAAGTGTAGGATAAATTTAGGTTTTCGAATGTTAAATCTGTATGTTATCCTATTGCTTTACATTTTTAAACTAAGTCACAGTGTCCTAGTACTCCTACAAAAACTTTAGAAATGGAAAATGTGCAATATTCAAATGTTTTAGGCTCTCTTATGTTTGCTATGGTAAGCACCAGACATGATCTTTCTTATGGTGTGTCCTTTTGAAGTCGCTTTATGTCTAATCCTGGGCTTGAACATTGGTCAGCTTTGAAATGGGTGCTCAGATATCTTAGAGGAACTACTGATTTAGGACTCATGTTTAAGAAAAACAATAATAAACTTGATTTATGTGGCTTTGTGGATTCAGATTATGTTGGAGACTTAGATTCTAGGAAATCCACAACATGTTATCAGTTCTTGTTAGGTGGTAACTGTATTAGTTGGAAAATGCAATTACAACATATTGTAGCACTTTCTACTACTGAATTTGAATACATTGCATTAACTAATTGCTCTAAAGAATGTCTGTGGCTTCAAGGTTTACTGTCTGAATGTGGGATTCTGTCGGATGTTGGTACTGTTTACTGTGATAGTCAGTCTGCATTTCATTTAATTAGAAATTCGGTTTTTCATGAGAGGTTTAAACATATAGATGTTAAGTTGCATTTTATTAAAAATATAGTGGCTGATGGTCGGATTTTACTTGAGAAAATTTATACTAGAATTAATCCAGCCGATATGGGAACAAAGGTAGTAACAAATTTGAAACTTAAATTCTGTATTGATCGTTTAGGGATGAGTTCAGGGTCCTGAGGTTGCTGTTTAAGCTCCGTTCTATACTGTTTGTTTACTAATCGTTTCTCCAAGTACCTCTATGCTTATTTTTTGGGTCATGTACCAAAAACGGTGGAGATTGTTGGGATTTTGGGATATGACCTATGTTTTTGTTAAATCTAATATTGTGCATTTACGTGTTTAAATCAACCGTGCACGTCGCTTGAACATATATGAGCTGGATGATGTTAAAACAATTCAAGTCTAAGTTTTCAGACTTTAATATGACTTGCGGAATTGCAATAGGGTTTAATAACCTGGAGATTGAAATTCAAATACTCAAGATTACCATCTGCTCAACCTTGATTCTCGGGTTCTTCGGTTCATTTTGATGAAGTTGTGGGCTTGTGAGTTAGCCTCTTGGGCTTAGCTGTGTTATTGGGCTTGGTTCTACATCTGTGGGCTTCGGTTGTGTTTATTGAGGTTGTTGGGTCGACCCGTTACTTACCACCTTCGTATATTCTGGTCTGGTCTCATTTAATTCGTGAATTGGGCCGTATTCATTTATTTTGCTCGACCCAGTTGCTCACTTAACTCCACTCCGCCTTTTGGGCCGTGATATATATATACGTGCGGAGCCTGTATTCATCGGGACTTTTGACACTTACATTTTCTGTATCTCTCTGTAACTCTGGCCGAATCCTAGTTCTCTCTCAAAACCTGTCGTTGTCTTTGCACTTTCCGGCCAAACCTCTGGTCCTTTTTCACTTCTGAGCACAGAAATGACTCCTCGTCCTCTTCTCCTCCTTTTGAACTGATTGTATTTCGTTTTTCGAGAGTTTAGAGGCAGTTACTCTTGAGATGGTTTTTCTGACGGCTCGTGTTCTAAGCCTGTTCTTGCGAGATATCGATAGATCTTCGACCGCACTGTCTTCGGGATATAGGACTGTGTCTTTCTTGTTCAATTTTGGTTACATGCAAAATCCTTCATCTACGGTATTATTTTACTGCGATTACTGACGTTTTCTCTTCCACAGGATCTGAGCAACGTCATTTCGTGCCTCACAATGGGGTTAGACATCTTAGATTGCTCTAGATGAAGACCCTAAGACTCGAGATGTACAGTTTCCTTATATGCTTGTATTGGCATATTT
The DNA here is from genome assembly GCA_025802335.1 of Pinguicula primuliflora. Classification (NCBI taxonomy): domain Eukaryota; kingdom Viridiplantae; phylum Streptophyta; class Magnoliopsida; order Lamiales; family Lentibulariaceae; genus Pinguicula; species Pinguicula primuliflora. Next base: position 8,155 of record JAOYMZ010063486.1, read on the forward strand.
TGTTAACATGAGCGGCCTAAACATTTAGATCATAAAGTGTATATATATTTAGTTACACACAGTCACATGATGAACAATGTGGTTGGTCCATTTATGTTATGACCAATTATTTAGTTGGACTATAAACAAGTCTTTAGCGGATGTCTAAATATCAGAATTGTTTCCTGTATAAAGATCGGATTTTGTTCTTTACGTCGACGTGTTGTATCGGATAAAATTTGTTGGCCTAAGGTACGAGTCCAAGATAAAGATAATGGAAAACCCACATAAGGAATTCATTAAGTGTTTTCATAAAGCCTCTAGAAAACTCGAAAAGGTCCAGGACTTTACATCAAGTGGATGGTCTTCTAATTCCTCGAAGATTTCTGAAGATACGGATCCAAGTACGCTTTCCGCTGCATAATTATCGTCTACTCCCCAGAGCTTACAATTTATCCAACAGCTTGGAGACCGGATCGTTGCCATGAACACGACCAATTTCGTGGAGCTTGGTAGGGTTTCTACGGTTGACAGATAAGACATTCTTCCTTCTCTCTAAAACATATGGTACAGTAACATAGATGATCCATAATTTATTTATTTTTGTCATTATTTCATATAGTTGAGCTTTATTAAAATTATTTTAAAATTAGCAAAAAAGCAAGCTTAAAAAACAAACTACATCAATATATTTATACAAATATATATATATATATATTTATACTATGTATTTAAAAGATGGTGGAACACCTCTTTTATTTGAATAATGTTAGAGATCTTGAAAGTATGATGTTGTATCTATCTACGTCAAAAATGGTATCTTGACGTGGATAGAACCTGGATTATAGAATAGTTGGAGCACGGATGACTCTTCCGGAATAACAACGACAGGTCGCGGTCTTGATGATTGTTTGGTTGTTTGATAATTTAGTCCCCGACTGCATTATTCGGGTTTACCACGTGTGTTGCGCTCTTAACATGATAGTTGGAGCACGAATCTCTCTTTCGGGATAACCACGATAGGTTGCGATCTTGTCGATTGCTTTATTTGCTTAATAGTTTAGGCCCGACTGAGGCAACTAGGATTACCACGTATAGTTGAGCTCATACCGTCAGACATTGATAGAACAATGGATTACAGGATAGTTGGAGCACGAATGACCTTCCGGGATAACCACGACTGGTCACGATCTTATCAATTATTTTGTTTGTTTAATAGTTTAGGGCCCAACTGCATTATCTAGGCTTACCACGTATGTTGTGCTTATTACAGGATAGTTGGAGCACGAATGACTATTCCCGGATAACGGTCACAATCTTGTCGATTTCTTTGTTTGTTTAAGAGTTTAGGGCCCGACTGCGTTATTCAGGTTTACCACGTATAGTCGCGTGCATACCATCAGATATGAATAGAACAACCACGGATGTTGTGCTTATTACAGGATAGTTATGCACGAAAGCTTTTTCCATGATAAACACGATGGGTTGGGGTCATGTCGATCGCTTTATTTGAAGCACGAATGTTGTTTCCGGGAAGTTGGGATTGTATCGACTGCTGTGCTTATTCCGTCTTGTCGATTCGTTTGAAAAAGTAGAACATGGAAAGACGTGATGTATGTATTAATAATATCGAGTTCATCCTCTCAATTCTTTATCTTGTTGCTGAGCTTGCAAAAATAAAAATGTCGAATCGACAACGACACAGTGTCTCCCTCACTCCCGTGCACGTCGACGTTGCAGCCTCCCCTACTCCCGTGCATGCCAATGTTGCAGACACCTCTACTACTATGCAAGCCGACGTTGCCGATGCCCTTACTCCCGTGCACGTGAAAGTCGATGTCCCCACTCCATCTCCAGTCATCATTACCTTGGATGAAGACGACGAAAAGGACGATGAGGAGGAGGAGAAGGAGGAGGATCAGGATGACGACGAAGATGACGATTATGATGGCGACGACGACAAAGATGAAGATTATGATGAAGACGACGACAACGAAGTTGACGAAGAGGACGCTAAGGAGAAGGAGGACGACGAAAATGAGAATTCCGATAAAGGCGATGAAGACGTTGATGAGTTACCCACCGAATACTCCAACTCGTCCAATGATTCATGGAGAGTGTGGTCCCCGCATTCGCGGATTTCAAAGATGAGTCCGACACCATCACCACAACCTACGCTGGATTAATGGATGAGTCTGGTCAGTGATGGTAGTCAATTTTGGTAATAAACATCTTTAAAGATAGTAAGATTTTATAAATTACGGATAGTTGTATAATTATGGATGATCTTTTACTTCAAAAAATTTTGGAATCTTATAAAATAGAGTCATCATCATGTGTAAATAATAGAAAACAGAGCATCGTATGTAAATGTGGGGAAATCATAGAGTCGGATATCAGGACAAAATTTGTTGTGTTAAGACCGAATGAATGAACGGCGACTAGTCGTGTGAGAAATGAAACAATCCGTTCAATTTCACGCTCTCATTCATATAATGTAATGAAGCGATCCTACTGTAAATACCATACGGAAGTGTAAATCTCCCAAGAAAATGCATGACCCATCTCTCGATTGAAACGATACTGTCATAAATCAGTTAGAACTCGGAATCAAATGCACCTTCAACAAATAAACCAAATTAAAATGCACCCTTTTCATGCTTGGCCCATCGATGATCTTTATATCTTACTCTCTGAATACATTTTCGGACCAGTCATTGAGCCGGAAAAGGTGAAGAATTGGAAAAACGAAATTGAAAAAATGCAGGTTTTCAGTTTTCCAGTCACCATGTTTCCGTACGGCCGTAGATGGGTCTGTTCGGGAATGAGTATGGTTAAGTTAGTTGGGTGTTTAGTAGTAATCGTTTAGTCGTAAACTAAAATATACTCGATTTTTGATTTATTTTTAAAGATGGATGCTACATTTGCAATTCTTTTATTTAAGGATACTTTTCAAAAACAGATTTCTCATAAGGTTACTTTTGCGAATGACCCCCAAAAAAGCTTGTAGCACCACACCACCCAACGAACAGCTCATCATCATCAACGACTCAATTATAGCAATGCCCAATTAGTCCACTAAAATTTTTTTAATCCCAGCCGTTATATGTCGGACCGTCCTGAATTCTAATCTTGCCCGTCCATTGTTGATCCGACAGCCAGGATCAAAAGCATTTAAAAATAAAGTGATCCACTTCTGGCCGTCAGATCAACAAATGGACGACCAGAATTAGAATTCAGGACATAAGACCGCTTGTCCGGCATATAATGTCTAGGATTAGAAAATTTTCAATTGATCCACTCGGAACATATTCAAACTGGCAAATATTGAAGAAAAATAGTTATTAATAGGGTTTATCAGTAGTGTAAGAAACAATAAGTAACCAGACATTAACAATTGCCAAGTAACAGAAATACTTACCAAAACACCATACTTTTTTAAGGGCACCAACACATGAGACTAATATAAGCATTAACTAGCTGTTAAATAAATTGTCAGTGTGGAGTTACGTGTTAATGGAAATGGGCTCGTGAGCAACCCGTAATGTTTTTACAAAACTAATTGCTTTACTTTAGTTCTAAAGTGCAGGATTCTCACAAATCCCGTAAGGCCCCATTTACTACATGCGATTAGGGTTGATTAGGATAGTTATCGGCGTTTTTTGCGCTCGTAATTAAACTGAAAAATCCGTTTAATGTGAGGTGGGTTTGGGTCTTTTTCAAATGTCGGTGGATGGACTGAGGGAGTTATTTGCATCCCTCAATTCACGTGTGACTGAGTTTGATAAAAATTTTGGGCAACGTACAAAGACAAAACTGTCCCTGACTATCCACACAATTACAAATCTACCACAAGTATTCCTTTATCTCAATCCCGCAACTATTCCTCCACCCGATTTCTGCCTTCTGTTCGAACCCTAGCTTTTGCGATTCATCCAATTCGTCTCAACCGGTTGATATTCATGGATTTCCTGCAGGATTTTCTTGGTTCGAAGAGATTGGTAAGCATAGATGTCTCCGACAAATATGTTTTCTTCTATTTTGACTGAATCGATCCGCGTGTAATTCCGTTCTGAACTTGGCGAATTTTTCCCTTCTTTCATGACTACTTGATTATCTGTTTCACACGTATTTGTTCTTATGTATTTTTTGGATTTGTTCATACGGTTTTGGTCATACGAATTATTTCGTACAGATTTGTTCATTTGAATTTGTCCATACAAATTGTATCGGGAATTTTGCATTCTCATTTTTTTGGATTTGTTCATACGGTTTTTGACATATGAATTATTTAATACGGATTTGTGCAGAAGAATTTGTCCATACGAATTGTTTCAGGAATTTTGCATTCGCATTTTTGGGGGTTTGCATACGAATAGAGTTTAAATGTGATAGAACGCAATTTTTGTACGTACTGTCTAAAGAATTTCCGCATAGTTTGTTTAAATCAGTCTGTGTGCTTGTAATTTTTTGGCAGAGATCTCCATCATTAAAGAATTTCAGCATAGTCTTGGTTCTGCTTGCAATTTTAGATGCACTTGATAAGGTAGAACGCCTTGAGAGCGAAAAACGAGTATGTCGTATTGACGGAATTAGGTACAGCTTAATTAACCGTCTACCAAAACAAGTTGAGTACTTGAACAAGTTG
>JAOYMZ010063497.1:0-12780 GCA_025802335.1 Pinguicula primuliflora
AAAAAAAGATACTGTAGTCCTGAGTTATCTCTCCATTTCGTGGTATATCTGTTTGTGTGTTGTGAATCTGGATTGAGTGTCTTACCAACATTTAATCTACACTCCCATTTCTATAGGATTTTAGTTTGATTTATTCTGATTTTTATTTAAAAAGTTATGCACTCTTGAACTTTAGGTTACTTTGATAGCTGCTGATATAATTTGCATGAGATGAGTCCCTCCTTGAGGATCTAACCCTTGCTTCACTGCAATGTATTATAACTTGACCATGTGCACTTGCATGATTCTGTGATCAAAGCTCAACACAGATTCTAGCTTCGCTGAGTCTCTTCAAGGGTATCCTGGACTGATCCAGCATTACCGGAGTACCTACCATTGCTGCGACCATGCCTATGCTTTCTTTGTCGAATAGATAGATGGGGAGATTTGGGAACGATATCCATCCCAGGGCAATATGTGGTTCGACGTCATTCTGAAAGTCCACTATCCACTTGAAAATGCACACAGTATAGCATTGGACGGACCATGATTCCCTCAACCATATTCGTCTTCTATCTTCGTCATTCTGAAATTGGAGAAGAAAATGGCACTGGTCTATTAGACCAACTGAGAAATCCGACTTCAATTCAATTTTAGTGCTGGCTTTTCGAATCATATAAATAGATGGGCGCCCGTAGCCGATGAGACTCTATTTAGAGCACATTTGGCATATCATTTCATATCATTTTACGCATCTAACACTCACATTATAAACTAAATTGCCTTCATTTGTATCAGATTAGAGAAATGGGCCTCGAGAACAATACTTTGGTGCAACATGCTTTATTTATCCTAATTTCAGCATGATACGGACCAGTTGGACTCAAGATACTCAGATGGGCCGAAGGGATGCACTATAAATGGTCCAACAAACATGTCCATCCGAAGGCTCGTTAAGCCACATGTTTAGGAGGGAAAGCTGGAATCTTAAGTGCTAAAACGAAGGGCACAATCGTCTTTTCTCAAGCGACTAACCCGTTCAGACAAGGGTTAAGTCCATTTATTCTGTCCTTGTCGAAACATTCAAGGCAAAATCCACCATTCGAATGAAGAAGAAACCGGCGATTAAGTGTGGAATAGAGGAGTTCGCGGGAGAGATTAAGGCCCAGATCAACGTCTTCACACAGGGGGACTCTGAATTTCTTCTTCCATTCTTGTAACATGGCTTTGATGTTTGCACAGAATGTATGCATTCACGCTCATACTTCAAGTATGAGCTAAACTCATTTGACTCGGGGCTCGGTTGAGCCTCAACAATGTAGTACTCTAATGTTTTGTGCATGTAATTAAGGTTCTTGTTTTGTTCAGCTTCATGCGAGTGTGTTTAATCTTGTTGTGAATAGGAAGTTGAAGTCTCCTTGCATGTTTGTCTCCCTTGGTAATTCTCGCACCGATGGATGTTCTAAAGCGCAGTTCATGGCGTGATAGAGTAAACTTGCATGACTACCTTCCGTTAGTATGAGTGCTTGTCTTAGCTCGGTTAGATCTTGCATATTTCTCATTTATTTGGAAATCTTGCCTCGGTAACTCGATCACAAGGGTGAGGTTAGACTCTAAACACCAGATCATCACCATTCTCGGGGGTCACCCTGAGTTCTTGATGCCACAATAAGGATAGTTAATCTTATGAGCACAAGGTCACTTCTTTTGAAGTTTAGAGCAGCTATGTGACTTGCCCGTGAGCCATAGTTTTATTTGAGTTCGGTGGTATGAACGAATGAACAACCTTAATGCATGTATGAACATGAGTGTTTCAGTAGTGAGGCAATATACCCTGTCCTGATCCATTCTCCCATCATTGTCCAGTTCTTCATCCTTACTTGATCTCTTAAGTTGTTAACTGTTGAATGCAAGTGGTTCTAATTCAGTTAAGTTGATGTTCCTTTAGTTATAGTTGCAATCTGGTTCTTTATATTTCCTAGTTGTAGTTTAATCAATCAAATCAAGCTCGGTTACTCTTAATGTGTTTAAAACGAAGCATGTCAAGATCCTAATCCTTTAGGAGATGACCCTTGCTTGCCGAGGTTGTATTACTTGTACGACTGTGTATGCTTGCACATTTGTGTGACGTTACATTTGTCCCATCAAGTTTTTGGCGCCGTTGCTGGGGATTAGTTTCCCTTTTCATGTTAAGTTTGAAAACACCTGTCTTTATCAACCATTTTATTTCTTTTGTGAACTAATCCTGTCTATTTCTGATCTTTGCAGTGTATGAACCCGCAGTTAGCTTGGGGTCAGTCAAGGAATAGAAATTCACGCCCCAGGAGAAGAGCACTTGCCATTTCTTAGTTTGAGGCAAGCTGTTCTGAGGAAACCAGTATTCAGGGAATTAATTCATCAGCAGCAATTGGAGAAAGATTACCTGAAGCAGAAATTGAAGTGAACTAATCGGAGCCTATTCCAACTCAGATCATGGATCCACCGCAACATCCAGATGACAGACCTCTGGAATCTTTTGCAACCCCTGAAGCTGTGTCTATAGCGCCTGCTAGTCGGAGACCTCCAATCACAGCAAAAAACTTTGAATTGAAGCCCTCTACCATCACATTGTTACAATAGCATTCTACTTATAGAGGAGCTGATTCTAGCAATCCTAGAACCCATGTTGATGCATTTCTGGAGATCTGTGATACCATCAAGATACAGGGAGCTGATTAGGAAGCCATCAGATTAAGATTGTTCCCATTTTCCTTAAAGGACATAACACGAGAGTGGCTTTACAGCCAACCATCAGACTCCATCCGTACTTGGGATGATTTAAGAAAAGCATTCTTGGCTCATTTCTTTCCTCCCAGCAGAACAACTAGAATTATGAACAAAATTCTGACCTTCCAACAAAAGCTATAGGAAACCATTTATGAAGTATGGGAAAGATTCAAGGGATTGCTGAGAAGTTGCCCAAATAATGGACTTGAGCACAAACCAAACCAAACCGAACATACCCAGTAAATCCCGCGCTTAGGCATGGTCTGGGGAGGGTAGGATGTACGCAATCATACCTCCATTCCACAACAGGATAGAGAGATTGTTTCTGTGGAGACCCCCAGCTCGAAAAAAAGGAAATAATAATAATAACAATAATAAGACTAATAATGATAATAATGAAATAAAAATGAGAATCAAGTACAACTGCAATACATACGTACATACTGAAATAAATGAATGCTTACATAAATAACGACTAAACTAAATAACTAAATACCTATCAGTCTAGACTCTAGAGGTCAATAAGTAAATAACTACTCTATGTATTTTTAACTGTAATATGTCATCTCCAACTCGTCCTATCAGAGGTCATGTCCTCAGAGACGTTTAATCTTACTAAATCTAACCGGGTCTGCTCATCCCATGTCCTCTTAGGTCTCCCTTGCCCTCGTCGTCCTTCAACCTGAAATCCTTCGACTCTCCTGACTGGATCGTCCAAACTCCTTCTGTGTACATGTCCAAACCATCGCAACCTTCCTTCTCTCAGTTTGGCACTTATAGGTGCGACACCAAGTGTATCTCTAATTACCTCATTTGTAATCTTATCTAATCTCGTGCGACCACACATCCACCTTAGCATCCGCATCTCTGCCACTTCAAATTTTCGCACATGTGCAAGACTCATAGCCCAACACTCTGACCCGTAGAGTATTGTCGGTCGTATAACCGTTTTATAAAATTTTTCCTTTAGCTTGAGTGAGACTTTTTTATCGTATAACACTCCAGTAGCCGACCTCCATTTCATCCATCCAACCTTGAGGCGATGGATGACGTCACCTTCCACACATCCATCATTTTGTATGATGGATCCTAGATATTTGAAATTATCTTTCTATTGGAGGGTCTAATTCGCAATCATAACTTCCATACTACTTTCTTCCGTTTCATTGGCAAAATTGTATGCCATATACTCCATCTTCGAGCGACTCAAGCGAAGGCCCTTAGCCTCCAATATCTCTCTCCAACACTCAACTTAGCATTGATCTCGTCCTTCATCTCAGCCACTAAGACAATATCGTTCGCAAACAACATACACCATGGTACTCCATCCTGTAGATCCTGGGAGAGTACATCCATAATTACTGCGAATAGAAATGGACTCAGTGCTGACCCTTGACGCATTCCTATATCCACTGAAAAATACTTTGTTTCTCCCACTGGAGTTCGCATGCTAGTCTTCGCACCCTCATACAGATCTTGAATAGCCCTCACATACATCCATAGGACCTTCTTAGTTTCTAAATAGTCCTAAATAACCTCTCGTGTTATAGTGTCATATGCCTTCTCTAGGTCTATGAAGACCATATGAAGATTCATTGGAGGGAAATCCAGTCATTCTATTTTGGGTTGGATCAAAGCACAAGAAGATAAGTGGATGCTGCTGCAGGGGGAGCTTTTATGCAGAAATCATATAATCAGATCTGTGTGTTGATGGAGGGACTTGCACAAAATTGCTATATGTGGCCCACAGAAAGATTGAGAGGAGGGTCACAACAAATTTTGAGCACAAATCAGAATGACACTTTAGCCGCATCATTGAGTGCGCTCACTGGTCAAGTAGCTCAATTGTCACCTAGTCAGCAGCAGACTCAGCAGGTACAACCTGTAGCAGCAGTTCATTCAAGCCCATCGCCAAATTATACATTGTATCAGCCTATTTGTGAGAGCTGTAGGATGCAAGGACACCACTTCAGTCACTGTAAGGAACCTTCTTCTTCTGATGTTGAGCAAGCAAATTATGTACGACAACAGAGGTACAACAATCAGGGATATCAGAATAATTTCAAAAGGAATGACCATCCTGGATTTTCATGGAGCAATCCGCAAGGTGCACTGAATGCACCACTTCTCCAACCTGCTACACCTAGAGCTTCTTATCAAGGGATAGTTGAGGCCTCTAGTAGTCAAGAGAGACAGCAACCTTCTCTGCAGGAAATGCACAAGAAAACAGAGGAGTTGATCCAACAAATGACTAAACAGAACATGAGTTTCAGTGCTAAGGTCGAGGTTAGTCTACAGAGTCAACAAGCGATGCTGCAGGGTTAACAGACAACTATCCAGAACCAGCAAGTGACTTTACAATAGTTGGAGACCACCGTGGGGCAGCTGGCATCCCAACTTCAGGAAAGACTGGGCTTTACCTTCGTTCACTGAGAATAATCAGAGAGAGGGATGCAACGTCATCAATGTAAAATCAGAGGGAGAATCTAGCAAAAAGGGTAAGGAAGCAGCTGAGAATTTCAAAGGATGTCCAACCAGGAACAGAGGAGACTGGTTAAGGATGGTAGATGAGTTCATAAGGATGGCAGCACCATCAGACGGTAGGGAGGATGTGGTGATCTCATCCACCAGCTGTAGGACCCAGGTTGAGACACCACCTACAAAACAAGAGGACCCAGGTCCTATCATCATCCCCATCAGAATTGAAGGTATTAATGTTCAGGGCGGCTCTGTGTGATTCAGGATCAGCCATAAACCTCCTGCCTTACTCCCTAGTGGATCAGTTTGAACTCTCGGAACCCGAACCTGGAACTGAATGCATCATGGAGCTCGCAGATAAGACTTTGAAGGCATCAAAGGGAATAGTGAGGGATGTGTTTGTCGCGGTGGAAAACTTGCAATTTCTGGTGGATTTTACAGTGATTGATATGGAAGAAGACTCTGATAGCCTGATCATTCTAGGAAGACCTTTCCTAAAAACTTGCAGATCAATCCTAGACATGGAAAAGGGGGAACTCACAATGAAATCTGGAAAAGCTGCAGTAGTCTTTGACATAGATCCTATGCGGATCCAAGCTAGAAGAGAGAGCAACAAATTAAAGGCAGAACGAGAAAAGAGATTGAGAGCCAGCAGTTCTAAGAGGATAGCACGAGAAATGTTGAGGGAAGCAGGTTTGGAGAATGAATTCTTGCTTGATTTCCTAAAAGAACAGTTCCAACAGAGCCAGGAGAGTATAGTTCAAGAGAACAGGAATCTCATTTGAAACCTTCAAAGACGAGGAATGCAAAACATCTTAAGGTCATAAGCTTGAAATTAGGAAGGAGTTTTGAAGGAATCACACCCGCACCCAAGGCAAAAGATGCATCCAGATCAGGAAAAGCAAAAGTGGGAGAGTCCAATGAAGGCACAGAGGAGAGGAAACAAAGATGGAATGAAGTAATGACTGAATTTTCTAGACTCTCAGCAATGGCAGATGAAAGTTCCCTTGTGACAGTCCAGAACCAACCACCAGAGAACCACCTCCGAAGCAGCCAGACCCCGGAGCAATCAAGCTTCTCATTAAGTTTGAGGGAATCCCGAAACCTATGTTTGAAGAAGAAGTATTCTTTGATTTGTCATCAGGGGTGAATGTGATAACTGAGAAGTATGCACAGTGCCTTGGATTCCCAGAACCGGATCGTTGCTCCTGAATTATGAGGATGATAGATGACATTGGAATAGTCGCAAAAAAGGTTTTTTAGGGATGTGAGGTTCACTGTGAAGGATCTTCCCTTCATTCAAGACTTCTATGTTCTGAAAATGTTCGGAGAACCTCATTCTCCCGTGAAATTTGGAAGATCATTTCTGAAATCTAGCAGAGCAATCCTTGACATCGATAAGGGGATGCTTTTACTCATAGCAGGAAAGATTGAGGAACTTATTGATATATACCCGAAGAAAAAGAAAAGAAAGCGTTCTGAGGCTATTGCGAAAGGGAAAGGTATTGCTGCCGAATCAAGGAGCTCTAGACGAGCAGCAGAAAACACCATGGAAAAATAATATTTAGAAGGTTTGATAAATCTCAGAACCAATTTTCTACAAGGAAAGAAACTAAAGGAGCATTACTCTGAGGAATTAGGGGAGAGGTTCCAGCAGCAGAATCCCCCTGATGACTCTGAAAACTCTGATGAGCAGGAAAAACTGGACATCATCAAAATATTGGAGGAGTCCAAGCGTGATCATGAGGTATATGTGCAGGGACTTAGAGATAGCAAGCCTTCTGCCAAGCCCAACAACAAAAGAACTTGGCAAGAAAGGAGAGCTGCCCAGCGAGAGAAGAGAAAAGCCAGGTATCAAGCCCAAAAGATGGCACGATAGCAAACCAAAAAAACAAGTTGAATGAAGCATCAAAAAGTCCATCTCGTGACTCTAAACTAAGAGCTTGGTGGGAGGCAACCCACAACACGGTATCATTTAAATTTTGTCTTTAAACTTCTTATGTTTTCTAACTAGTCTACTTTTTGAGAAAATGCGGCAACACTTACTCAAAGCAAGAGTCAAGATTGAAATGGAATCCATCCTGACCAAATCAAGAAACAGAATATGGGACACCATAGGATCAGCTCATATAAGGTTGTATTGTTTCATCCCTACACATACATGGTGATTATGTTCTGCTCATACCTGAGGACATGCATGAATTTAAGTGTGTATGTGGGGGGGAGTAGTATTCCTGTTTGTAGGAGTAGCCTCTTTGTTTGTTGATTTGGAGATACTGTTATGCTTCTTGCGCAAATTTTTAAAATTTTTCCGCTTGCACTCCTCATTTCTTGAATCTGATCTATTGTCGCTGGCCATATTCTGTTCTTTATTCTTATAATGATTTGCATTCGAGCTCACACATTCTGCTTACATATGTTATTGATGCATGCGATCTCAGTAGTGGCTTAAGAGCTCATCCATTTATGCATATTTGGTTAATGTCATTGGACTCTTAGTGGCATGATGGTGGAGTGCATAGGTTTAGTGGTTGATCCGAAGTCGAGTGTTCACACTGATTTTTATGAGGAAAGTGAATGATATAGGGATTTGGTTTGCTCTGAGTAAGGTGATTCTGACGAACATGCTCTTGACCCTATGATCCAAATGAAAGGCCAACTGAGAACAAATAGAAAAGATGCAAAAACAGAACGAAGAAGAAAGTAAAGAACAAAGAAGGGCACACAAGACCTCACCCATCACAAGATTAGGGGCACACCAAAAGGGGCTAGCAAAGCCTGTGAAAAACAAGTCACTGAATTCCTCTGGATGATAAAAATGGAGGTCCAAGCCTTATCCTATATAGTTCAAGGAGAGTTGGAAGCCTGAAGTTAGCTAAAACAATTGAAGCTGAGCAACAGTGTGCAAAGCAATCAATGCCAAGGATAAAGAGGAAGGGTTATGAGCAGTAGTAGTTGTTATTCCTTGCTCAGATTGGACATAGAGAACTGTCCACCTACATGTAAGCCAAAATGAGAGACCATTATAGCTTTTCCAACTCCATCAACGAGAGGAGCCCTCACCCATACACTGTCCTTCAAACAAAGAGTGTGATGGAGTTGAGGCTCAGCTTGAGATCACCACGAAAGCATTTGCACTTGTTTTGTGGATTAGATGGATAAGAGTTCGATACATTGCTACAGAAAGTAAAACATAAGCTAGAAGGGCCACACTAGGAGTTGCTAGGGAAGCATTGTTTGCATGATATGTTGTGATGCATTTCTATTTCTGCAATCGTTTTCCCTACCTTTCTTAGCAATGCTGATAACTCACTGCAACACCCGAGTGCACATCGAGTCCCTACTTCAAGATCTCCTAACAGAATGCATGACTTATTCACTGCTCTATATCCTTCATGCATGCATACCTCATGACTAAATTTCTCGCTATATGTTTAGTATATGTTTGAGGACAAGCATAGTTTAAGTATGTGGGTTTGATGAGACTCTATTTAGAGCTCATTTGGCATATCATTTCATATCATTTTACGCATCTAACACTCACATTATGAACTAAATTGCCTTCATTTGTATCAAATTAGAGAAATGGGCCTCGAGAACAACACTTTGGTGCAACATGCTTCATTTATCCTAATTTCAGCATGATTCAGACAAGTTGGACTAAAGATACTCAGATGGGCCGAAGGGATGCACTATAAATGGCCCAACAAACATGTCCATATGAAGGCTCGTTAAGCCACATGTTTAGGAAGGAAAGCTAGAATCTTAAGCGCTAAAACGAAGGGCACATTCATCTTTTCTCAAGCGACTAACCCGTCAAGACAAGGGTTAAGTCCATTTATTCTGTCCTTGTCAAAACATTCAAGCAAAATCCAGCATTCGATTGAAGAAGAAACCGGCGATTAAGTGTGGAATAGAGGAGTTCGCGAGAGAGATTAAGGCCCAGATCAACATCTTCACACAGGGGGACTGTGAATTTCTTCTTCCATTCTTGTAACATGGCTTTGATGTTTGCACAGAATGTATGCATTCACGCTCATACTTCAAGTATGAGCTAAACTCATTTGGCTCGGGGCTCGGTTGAGCCTCAACGATGTAGTACTCTAATGTTTTGTGCATGTAATTAAGGTTCTTGTTTTGTTCAGCTTCATACGAGTGTGTTTAATCTTGTTGTGAATGGGAAGTTGAAGTCTCCTTGCATGTTTGTCTCCCTTGCTTTTTTTGATAGGTTGTCTGCCTTGCTAATTCCCGTACCGATAGATGTTCTAAAGCACAGTTCATGGTGTGACAGAGTGAACTTGCTTGACTACCTTCCGTTAGTATGAGTGCTTGCCTTAGCTCGGTTAGATCTTGCATGTTTCTCATTTATTTGGAAACTTTGCCTTGGTAACTCGATCACAAGGGTGAGGTTAGACTCTAAACACAGGATCATCACCATTCTCGAGGGTCACCCTGAGTTCTTGATGCCAAAATAGGGATAGCTAATCTTATGAGCACAAGGTCACTTCTTTTGAAGTTTAGAGCAGTTATGTGACTTGCCCGTGAGTCATAGTTATATTTGAGTTCTGTGGTATGAATGAATGAACAACCTTAATGCATGTATGAATATGAGTGTTTCAGTAGTGAGGCAATATACCCTGTCCTGAGCCATTCTCCCATCATTGTCCAGTTCTTCATCCTTATTTGATCTCTTAAGTTGTTAACTATTGAATGCAAGTGGTTCTGATTCACTTAAGTTGATGTTCCTTTAGTTATAGTTGCAATCTGGTTTTTTATATTTCCTAGTTGTAGTTTAATCAATCAAATCAAGCTCAGTTACTCTGAATATGTTTAAAACGAAGCATGTCAAGGTCCTACTCCTTTGGGAGATGACCCTTGCTTGCCGAGGTTGTATTACTTGTACGACTGTGTATGCTTGCACATTTGTGTGATGTTACATTCGTCCCATCAGTAGCTAAATTTGCCTACTAGGACATTTTGAAACGGTGCTGATAGAAATTCAACAGACTCCTCTGGAAATTCGATTTCCGGCTCTCCTTTTCATTTCGATACAGTAGTAGATAATTTGGGTCGATTGGGGATAGGTTTCGCTAAGTTCGTTTGCAGAGCAGAAGCAAAAGATTTGTTGGGTACCTGGGCCTGGTTGAGATCAGGTGGTACGGTGGCCGATAATGCTGGCGCCGCCGTCGTTTGCGAGCATGTCCTTACGCCTTTGGATTCGTTGAATCCGTCGGTGGCCGAGGAAATAGTAGGTGGGATTAGGTATTCCGCAGATCACTTTTCAGTGTGTGTTTTCGCACATACAAAGCGCATGAGAAGATAAACTAATACAGAAAAGCATAAGACATTACTTACCCCCAAAAAGTAATAAATCTATGAATAATTAATTTTATTGCATCCAAATGCAACATGAGGGCATGCTTTGAAATCAGACAAATAATAAAATTCAAAAATTTAGTACATCTATTCAAAAATACCATTATATATAAATCGAAAAAATGTAAATAACAGTAATTTAAATAATTATTTACTTATACACATTGGTTTAAATAATTTTTGCATACTTTACATTTCAATTGCAATTTTTAAATGCATTTAGGCACGCGTTATTATCTAATACATCTAAATTTGCGTTATCATGTCTTTTTATTTCAACATTTTCGTAGATGAGATTTTTTTTATTAAATAAGTAAGTAACCTCCTATGTATGATTATAGTGCACAGTTTAAGATATAAAAAATGTTACATGTACCAAAAATCCAGTGAACCGAATTTCAATACACTGGCTATTAGGGTAATTTTCAGCCGCCGAAATAAGAAAATAAGGCCGGTTATGAAATTCTTGCATCGAAACAGTGTCAGAACCGGTTCTAAACTTTTATTTTGCCCCTCGTAACACAGATTAAGATTAAGGTTAAGTTTACTGCTATTTTTTTAGGGTAATGTTAGTTTTATTTCATTGGTAAAAAAAGGTACAATTTTGATCCATGTCTGCATACATTTTGACAGAAAAGTCCCGTGGCAGGGTGAATCGAAAGTAAAAGAGCAACTAGCTATCGCCCTATACATCTCATCTATAGCTCATATTCCATTCAAAAACAAAGACGATCGACAACGGCATTCAAAGCTTCGTAGTTTATAAATCAACAAAGCAATTACATACCTCCGCGACTCTTTTCTCGTAGCTTACTTCCTGACAAGGAAATCCAGTCCAGATTGCTCTGCTCCATTTATGCATTCTCAAACTCGCTGCTGCTCGTGTTTGAGCTCCCCAAGAGATCCAGTCCAGTTTTAATCTCCCACCAAGACCGAACATTCACCATAAGAGGGCACGTATCCAACAGCACATTCCATTGCTCAGCATCAACCATCACCATCCAAAGTCAAGAAAGAAATTAGCAGCAGACAAGAAAACAAGATGCTAAGAACTAGCATTAGTATCAGACAATAAAGCAGCATTAGCATCAGCATTTTTTCTGTCCGCCTGTCAAGTAAAGAAGTACCAATGCCGGAGGTGAAATGCTAAGAACTAGCATCACCCCCGTGTAGCCAGAGATTGCAGTGGACTCTCCTTGTGTCTGGCTCGCATCCAGATTAACCAGTATACCGTCACAGGTGCATTTGAGGATCCCATCTCCAGCTCGCAACCATCCAGAGACAAGGACAAAGTATCATTAGAGTCATAGCCGATCAAAATCCAGCAAAGGAATAAGTCACTGAAGATGGAGTTTTTGTCAGCAGTACCTATGCCGGAGATGAGTACTAAGGGCTTTACTCATCCCCGTGTAATCGAAGACTACAGTGGACTCCTTGTTTTTTTTTTTTTTTGGGGGGGGGGGGGAGTCTGGCTAGCAGCCGAGATAACCGAGCATAAGCAGTCTTCCTGCTCTTTCCATGATCTTGCAGTGTCCCTACTGCAAAACATCAGTAAAGAAAGGTTTTGCAACCATGGTTTTGTGATGCATCATACAGGCCTCGCTGGTATGCTAATCTGGCCGGAGAGGGGAGAAGCCCTTCCATGTAATAATTATGGTCTCCATTAGTATAGCCCCACTTCGCCAATACTCGAACCAGATGGCTAAGTTTAGAGAGTCCAGCACCAAATGACAACTCCTTGATGGGGCAACCTTGCAGTAATTCCCGAACCCTGTAGTATGTGAAATATGACTTCCAGGGGCATCCACTGCCATCAGTAGATGCCAGACATCTAGTATCCTGAGATAATTCTGCCAATACATTCCTCAGGCCCTGGTTAATGCACATTTGGATCCCAGCATATACTGCTTTAAGCTGAGCATCCTCTATGTTCTTTGAACGGAAGGTGAAGCCTGTTACAAATACACTTGTTGTCCTGAAAACAACACCACCTATCCCTGCAATTTCATCCCCTGTTTTTTTAAAACAGGAAGTTTGCAATTGAAACTCAAAGTCCCCTGATTTATGGTGTATAGAGCTGCGGGTTTTTGCCTAAACTGTGGGATGAGGAAGCTTCAGTTCATCCAGAATAAGCTGATCTGCCGATTTCAACTCCCTGCTGACCAAGTGCTGGTGTAATAT
>JAOYMZ010063508.1:0-12777 GCA_025802335.1 Pinguicula primuliflora
TTTTGTCTTCACAGCCTCACCTCCATACATGGAAGGGAAGAAAAGATCAATTGAACCGTTTGTTTGAATATGACACCTAAAGTTAGGGGTGGTGCCCCCAAGGACGAATGTGCGTGATTGTTTGGTGTCCTATTTGTGCAAGTGCTTCCGCTGCTAATGCACAAACCATGCATGTAGTTCACAATATTTGATCAAAATATAAGAACTAATCCATCACAACAAAGACATAGTAAAGAATGAGATGGCTTGACATTTAGAATGAAGATTTGAATTAAAACATGGAGTTTAGGCTCAACTGAGCCTTGAATGTAAATAAACTTAGCTCATGCTATAAGCAAATCGATAAACAACAAGAAAAGCAGCCCATGGCAACCACAGAAGTTGCTGATGCAGTCTGCTTCCCTTGCATCCTTTGGTTTTCTCCGATGAAGATGGAAAATCTGGTATCGCCTTTCTTGAGATAAAATTCGACTCTCTCCTTCAAAGTGAAGCTATTCCAATGTGTAAGCCCTGGAAGGTTTGAGTTTACACCCAGGTCCCTCGGATAGGTGCTGAGCAACAGAAATGTTGAAGGGTATCAGTGTCTTTCTCTGTCACAGGTGCACTGATGGCTGATATTGCATCTAGAATGTTCTCGTCAAGGGCTCAAATGGCAATTCACCCTGAATGTAAATTGAAGGGGAACGGCCAAGTTATATTGTGGCAAAATCTCAGATTTATCCCTGCAGCCGTTTAGGAGTTGTACACCAATATGTAGACAAATGTGTAACTGACTGCACTTCAACTAATAGAATCAACATTTTCCGTTATATCTCCTCGTGGCCGCTGATTCTGGCTGTGACTTCTCATGACATTTGAAACACACTTTTTGAACTAGCTCTTGGTAAAATCTCTGATTTATCCTCCCAGCCAAGTGAGAGATATGCACCGAGCTAGGTCACTGCAGACATTTCCCAGTTTTTGCCAAGAATGGCAAGGTAGCTTTTTCACCAACTTTTGTATACTTCTCCTTTCGGCAAATGGTCTCGTCCTTGATGTTGTGGCTTGATCAGGTGCACTTGGACGTGTCTCAATTGATATCACACGTTGATATGTGCCTTGAACCTTCAAAATGTGCACATATACTCAGCCTAGGTCTTGTTCTCGCACTTTGAACTGTATCTCTTCAATTCTGCAAATAATCTGATATTTGGGTCCAGAATTGTGTTGCAGCTGCATAAAATTCGACCTAGATGATTTCCGATTGTGTTTTGATGCTCTATGGATTTTAGGAGCTCAACAGAATGGATGAGAGGTGGCAGATTGCACCTCTTTAACAGAAACTGGTCTAAATGACTCCATATTGCAGAATTGTGACTTGCTGCATATCAGTCCATCTCTGCTGTTGTATGGTTCCTGGATGAGGTTTCACACTTGTATAAAAATTCTTTGCTCCATTTCAAGGTGTGCATAGATGATTTGTGATGCTCAGGAGCTCAGTAGGTGGCCAAGATCAGTCACTTTGGCACTCAAACATGGCCTTGATCTCTTGCTGATCTGGTTTGGCACAGTTTGTGCATAAAATAGCAGGAATCCATCATAAAACCAGTGATTCACACCAGGTTACTGAAAATAGGCTTGTGTCCTGCATTTATACAATTAAGCACGAAATGAGGAGCAAAATAGGTGTTTAGGTAGATAATTCAATGAAAAGAACAAGTGAAATGAGCCCAAAAATGCATATGAAATAGGCTCATCACCCCTTCACACTTAAACTATGCTTGTCCTTAAGCATAAACTAAACCTAAGCGTCAGGAATGAGATGATATAGATCACATATGCATGAATGTATAAAATGATCACAATGAGAGAAAATGTCATGCACAGAATAGGTGATTGGTTTTCTGTTTGTATCAGCTTGGTTCAAGAAAAGAATTGCACTCATCCGACATTTGTGCATTGTTTATTGTCAAGGCCATGGAACAAAGACTCGGATTAAGGTTCAAGGATATAGAGAAACCAGGTTTGGAGAAGGGGAAGGCTGTTACACAACAGTTTGGATATGGTTCCCTAAACAGCTTCACATGTGTCCCTTCTTGCTTATTTTCTACTTTCTCTAGAGGTAAACCGAACTTCCCATCATCAATCCACTATCCTAATGCATGAGTCTTTGCAAAATTCTCAGGTCAAGCCTCAACTCTATCTCTCTCTTTCTTTTGGGGATAGTGTTTAAGTGGAAGACTCCTCTCATGATGGAGTTGAAAAGAATCAATGGCCTCTCACTTTTGGCTTACATAAATTGTGGACAGTCTCTTGCTGTCCATCCTGGATGAAGGATTATAGCAACCACTTATCTCTAACCCCTCCTCTTCTCTTTTTTCTCTCAGCTGGTATTCCTTTCTTCAGAAAAGTATGCTGGTTTTTCTTCTATGCAGCAGCTTCTGATATGTTGCAGAACTGCATCTGGGAGCTCTTCTGGTTTTGATCCAGGCCTCCTCGTGAGTTTGGATGCTTGGCAAGGGACTCCTTTTGATCTTATTTAGGGTGCTGGTGACTTCTTTGAATTTTTCTTTTCGGTTCAGCACCTTTTCTTTTTGAAACATCCCTTAGTTGCATCACATCTTTGTTTCTGATTTTTGCTTCAATTTTGGTTTTTGAATTTTGTTGATCAGCTGCTCTTGTTGATTTGGGGTTAGGATGTGATCACTAAATCCACAAACTCAGGACAGACCAGATCCTTCTTCACTCCCTTCCCTCAAGCAAAAGATAAGAACACTTGACCTCGGAAAATCACTAAACTCATGCACCTTCCAAACTTCCCCATACCAGTTCAGGTTTAACCGTCCAAATAGGCGTGGATAGCATTATAAGCCACAAACTAAAGCATGAATAAGTAGCATGAATCCATTTTCGTGTGAGTGAATCAAGCAGAAGGTTTGAGCATTAAAATTTTCTACCAGACAGTTTGTGCAGATTTTTCAAAAGCAGGACAGCAACTTGACTGGGCAGGAAAGATATGTGCATAAAATGGTCTAGCAAACGTTTAAACCCCAAAAGCAACCCCTCCACACTTACATCTCACTATCGTTGAATGAATGTGGAAATCATGACTTAAAATCAAAGGAGGGTGAGCTAAGGGTTGAAACTTTACAACCTGATTTTCTTTAATGCCATACTGTTTATATTTTCTGTCTGTCAGGTTTTTTGAACTTTCTGCTGCTTGTTTCTTCTTGGATCAGCTCCACTCCTCATCCTAAGTGAGCTCCAGGGTCTGCAATTATTTTTCTTAAACGAGAAAAATTTTCAAACATAAAACAAGATGATTAAAATGAAACGACAAAACAGAATTGAAATGATACTTGTTTGAGTTGCTTCCCAAGAAGCTCTCAGTTTATAATCTCGAGATAGACTTGTCTGGTGGCTTCTTCTTGCTCTATCCCGGCTCTATGGAGCTCTTGGCTTCCCTAATCTCAGTCTGTAGTGGGATAGCAGCTCTTTCTCCATGCCAAGGTGTTTTTAGTTCAGCATGAGTTCCGATTCTGCCAACTGATGGACTGACTGGTTTTTCTGGAGTGAAGGTTGGCTTCTTCTCGAATGGTTGATCCAATTCTTCTTGACCGGTGTCAATGAGTGGACTCTGCATCTATGGGAGTCTCTCCCCCATTGACTCCAGTATTTTTGAACCTAAAAGCCTCCCTTCAGCAGCTCCATAAACAGATTGTATGTTGCTGGTTTTTACTGAACTTTCCTGCTGGTTTCTAGTTTTTTCCTCTTCCTGAGAATCAGACACAATTTTGCACTCCCCTGGATCCTTAAACTGGATAGCTCCTTCCTTTTAATCAGATATTCTGGAGAAGTATGTAATTTCAACCTATAACCAGTCACTTTGAACATCCTACCTTCTGCACTCTTTACTTCCACTACTCCATAATGTAAAATATGAACATCTTCCAGGGGGCCAATCCATCTGCTTTTTAGCTTTCCTGGGAAGAGCTTGAGTCTGGAGTTGAACATTAATACTTGTTGACCAGGATGAAAGTCCATTCTTTGGATGTTTTGATCATGCCACTTCTTGGTTCTCTCCTTGTAAATCTTGGCACTTTCATAAGCCTCGTGTCTTAGCTCCTCCAGTTCTGAGATTTGTAGCATTCTTTTTGCTCCTGCTGCATTCAAATCCATATTCAAATGCTTCAGAACCCAATATGACTTGTGCTCGAGCTCCACTGGCAAGTGACAAGCCTTCCCATAAACCAGTCTAAATGGCGACATGCCAATGAGTGTTTTAAATGCAGTCCTGTATGCCCACAATGCATCTGGGAGTCTTGCAGCCCAATATTTCCAGGTGACACTCACAATTTTCTCCAGGAAGAGTTTGATTTCTATATTGCAGATTTCAGCTAAACCGTTGAATTGAGGATGATAAGGTAATGTGACCTTGTGTCTAACTCCATATTTGCTCAACAGGTTTTCAAAGATTTTGTTGTAGAAGTGTGATCCTCCATCACTTAGGATGTATCTGGGGGTTCCAAACCTAACAAAGATGTATGTCTTCTGGAATTTGATCACTACAGCAGCATCATTGGTTGGGGAAGCCACTGCCACTAAAATGTACACTTGTTGCTAGCTTGGAACAAACGTTCCCAGGAAGTCAATTCCCTATACATCGAACATTTTCACTTCCAGAATCCCTACTTGAGGCATCTCTCCTCTTCTGGACAGGTTTCCTATGCTCTGGCACTTATCACAAGACTTCACAAATTGATGAGCATCCTTAAAGAGTGAAGGCCAAAAGAAACCACTTTGGACCACTTTCGATGCTGTTCTTTGACCTCCAAAGTGACCTCCACATTCTCTAGAATGGCAATGCTGCAAGATTTCTCCGACCTCAGCCTCTGGGATGCATCTTCTAATCACTTGGTCAGCACATACTTGGTACAAGTCTGGTTTCTCCCACAAGAAGTGTTTCAGCTCCGAGAAGAATCTCTTCTTCTGCTGATATGTAAAAGTGGGTAGAAATTGGCAATTTAGGTAATTCACATAATCTGCATACCATGGCTGGGACTGAACCATCATTGCCATGACTTGTTCATCAGGAAATGTGTCACTGATAGGATCAGGAGAGGCCTTGGCAGAATCAATTCCTTCCAACCTTGACAAGTGATTTGCCACCACATTTTTAGTTCCTTTCTTGTCTCTTATTTCTACATCAAACTCTTGTAGCAGCAACACCCACCGAATTAATCTAGGCTTAGCATCTTGTTTTCTCGTCAAATACTTGATGGCAGCATGATGAGAAAAAACTATCACCTTACTTCCCAGAATATAAGGCCTGAATTTGTTGAATGAATAGATCACTGTCAACATTTCTTTTTAGTGGTTGTGTAGTTCAATTAAGCACTATTGAGCATCCTGCTTGCGTAGTAGATAGTGTGGAACCTCTTATCTTTGCATTGGCCCAACACTGAACCCACAACAACATCAGAGGCATCACACATGACTTCAAAAGGCAGGTTCCAATCATGTGCTGTCAGGATAGGTGCAGAAATCAAGTGATGCTTCAAGGTATCAAATGCTGCCAAACATTCAGATGTGATCCTGAACTCAGTGTCCTTTTCCAGTAGGGAGCAAAGGGGGTTGGCAATTGAGGAGAAGTTCATAAACCTTCTATAGAATCCATCATGTCCAAGAAAACTTCTGACTCCTTTCACAGAATCAGGAGGTGGCTGGCTTCTAATGGCTTCCACCTTTGCTTTGTCAACTTCCAGACCTTGTTTGGATAGCTTGTGCTCTAGTACTATCCCCTCAATCACCATAAAGTGGCATTTTTCCCAATTTAGTACCAACTGAGCCCCTTGAACCTCTGCAGCACCCTTTCCAAATTTGTCAAGCATTCCTCGAAGCTGTCTCCAAACACACTGAAGTCATTCATGAATATCTCAATGATGTCATCTACCATATCAGAAAAGATGTCCATCATGCACTTCTGGAATGTAGTTGGAGCATTACATTAATCAAAAGGCATGCATCTAAAACCAAAGGTTCCATATGGACATGTGAAAGT
This sequence comes from Pinguicula primuliflora, assembly GCA_025802335.1. NCBI lineage: Eukaryota > Viridiplantae > Streptophyta > Magnoliopsida > Lamiales > Lentibulariaceae > Pinguicula > Pinguicula primuliflora. The sequence continues at coordinate 6,041 of JAOYMZ010063508.1, forward strand.
GGTCTTCTCTTGATCTTCTGGTGCCACTGTTATCTGGTTGAAAGCGTTGTATCCATCCAAATAACTCTAAAAAGAGTGTCCTGACAACCTATCCAGCATCTGGTCAACAAAAGGCAGTGGATATGGTCCTCTCTGGTGGCCTTATTGAGCTCTCTATAATCCATACACTCTCCATCCAACCACTTGTCTGGTTGCCACTTCTCCTACACATTCTGTCATCTGGACTGTCATTCCCCCCTTCTTTGGCACACACTATACTGGGCTGATCCACTGACTGTTAGAGATGGGATAGATTATTCCAGCATCCAACCATTTAAGAATTTCTTTTCTCACGACTTCATTCATGGTAGGATTCAGTCTCCTTTGCGCAGCTATCACAGGTTTAGTGTTTTCTTCCATCAGAATTTTGTGCATGCAGAGTGTAGGAGATATACCCTTGATGTTAGCCAACGTCTAACCTATGGCCTCCTTATGTTTTCTGAGAATTTCAATCAGACCCAGCTCTTCCTTTGCAGATAAATGCTTACTGATCAAAATAGGCAGCTCCATTCCTTCTCCCAAAAAATGCATATTTCAGGTGTTCGGCGAGAGGCTTCAAATTCAACTTTAGGGCTTAAGTCAATGAGCTTTTCTGAGGTGGGGGCCTCTCCTCCAAGGATTCCAGCTTTCTTCTTTTCCATGGTTGATAGTTTTGGAGCCAAGCCACAAACAGGTGCACTGCTGGTTCTTCTTGCACAGCAGGAGTTTTGCTGGTTAGACATTTCAGCAAGGGGTCCTGTATGGATCCTACTTCATCTGCTAGTTCATCTATCAGGGTCCCTGGTATGGATTGAATCAGATGGCATGGTTCGGATGCTTTTTCAAAAATATCAGAAAGGTGCATTGCAAGATGGACATTTTAAAAAAAATAAAATTTATTGGGCGGCCGTCCTCCTACGCCAAATTATGCATTACATATAGTGTGTGCCCAATAAAGAAAAATTAAAAGGAAAAAAAAAGAAACGGATGAGCAATAAAGGACAAATTTCAAGTAAAGGATTCAATGTCAAGCTATGGATTTTGGTATCATTTTCGTAGAAGAGTAGGCCCGGATGCTCCAGCTTTTTTGCCTTCAGTTTTGCAACATCAAGTGTTTTGCAGCGCTCTAAACATCAGACAGAGATGCACCCTTCTTGACTAGCTCCAAGAGTTGGTCCCAGAACAATCAGTAATCATGCTGCAACATTTTTGCATCTGCAATCCATTGGCGTCATCAAGCTGGTTGTTTCTTGGAGTCCTTACCCTGCTCGTTTGATCCCCCATCTGATCGCAGTGGCTCCAGGCTCCAGCTTCACCCCAATCCCTAAAATCAGTAGGCACCAAGATTGGAGTTTTGCAGCATTCAGCATCAACAAACCATTAACGTCAGTCATTTTGATACGGCATTTTAGCATCAGTAATCCACTGGTTGTTGCTTGAAATCCCTACCCTGTTCTTTTGATCCACCATCTAAAGGATGGACATTGAAGCTAACCTCTTCATCTTCTATTCTTAATTTCAATTCTCCGTTTCTGAGATCAATCAAAGCTCCTCCTGTTTTTAGAAATGGACTTCCCAAAATGATGGGGACCCCTTGATCTTCTACCATATCCAGAATTACAAAATTAATTGGGAATATGAATTTGTCTACTTTAATCAGTACATCTTCCACAATTCCTTGAGGCTTTTTCAGAGTATTATTAGCCATTTACAAAGTGATTTTGGTGGGGCTGGGCTCTCCAAAACCCAATATCTGTGAGATAAAATAGGGCATGAGGTTAATGCTTGCACCTAAATCACACAAAGCTTTCTTAAAACAATGTTCTTCAATTGTGCAAGGAACTGTAAAACTTCCAGGATCTCTCATCTTTTGCGGCATCTGTCTGCTCAAGATGGCAAAGCACTCTGCTGTCAGAGGGATGGTTCCTTCGGTTTCAATCCTTCTCTTGTGAGTCAAGATGTCTTACATGAATTTTGCATAAGTTGGCATTTTTTCAAGACCTCTGCAAAAAGGATGTTGTTGTGTAATTTTTTGAAAATTTCTAGGAGCTTTCTGAATTGCTGATTCAGATATTCTTTCTTTGCTGCTTGAGGATATGGCATACTTCTTATAATCTCAGGAGTGAGCTCAATCTGTTCTCACTTTTCCTTCATTTTCTACCTTTGGTTCATCCTTTCTGTCACAGGTACAAAAGCTGGTTCTGATACTGGTTTTGGTTTTGATTCTGGTTCTTCTGCAACTAGAGCTCCTGATTCTGGTAGGTTTTTTCCAGATCTGAACTGGATAGCTTGGCAATTCTCCTTTCGACTGAGGCCTGAGACACTACCAGTCATTTCTTGAGATTTGTCCAGGAATTTAGCAGCAAGCAGTTGCATTGTGCTTTCCAATTTTTGTAGTGCAGTCTCTGTATCGGATTTAAAATTCTGCATGTCTGCATCAGGATGTTCTTCCTTGCCTCTCATTTGAGATTGCTGCACCACGTTAACTTGCAAATGCTCCTGCATCTTGACTTGTGGCAGAATCTGCTCAAACCTTTGAGACATTTCCTTGATATGAAATGTTAAACCTTTGAGACATTTCCTTGATAAGAAGTTGCTAAAATTTCAATCTTATCTTCCTTTGGGCCTGGTGGTGCTATCCTTTTTGTTTCTCTATCAGTTAGCCACTGATAGCAGTTTTGGAAAAGTGTTTCTATCAGTGAGAAAGCTTGATTATAACTCTTCTGTATAAAGGTGCCACTGGATGCACTTTCCACCTCTCTTCTTGTTTCTGGTTCCAATCCGAAATAGAAGATTTGGATGAGCCTCCAGTTCTGGATACCATGTGTAGGACACCCTCGGAGCAGGCTTTTAAATCTTTCCCAGATCTCATACAAACTCTCTATAACGCCTCAAAAACCACATCATCGGTAGAAGGAAAAATGTAACCAAGACAGTGTTATTTAATACCCAATAAACGAGAGTAATTAATATAAAACGTGCAGCAAGGGAAAATCCCAAATAAAGTCATAGGAGTTTATTATTCGAAGTATCGACAATCCCTTCTAAGCTCCCTAACATCTACTATGAGTTCACAAGTAGTTTATTGAAAGCATAACATCATCTTCATCCATGCTCCCTAACATCAAATCATAGTCGTCCAAGCTCCTTCAGTCACCACCACGGCCTGCTGCCCTGGAATCTTAAAAGTGTGGGGTAACATATTTGTGAGTCAGGGCCCAGTAAGTAATCTAAACGTGATCGAAACGAACTCAAATAAAACAACATGCCATAACTTGTTTATTTCAAAATATAGGGTACTATTTCAAAAGAAGCATGAAGGAAATCAGTATAGATTTGAAAACAATTTATAGCTCCCTGCATTAAGAATAAAAGCATCAGTTATGAGACACGGCACAACTCCCTGTTCAAGTCGTTATACCAGCTTGTACCGACTACCATTTTCACCCGACGATACAGTAGCTCACACGGCCCTAAGGCCAACCCGGGATCCCAATCGCCAACACGGGAAACCTTGTTCCCAACACACACGGGCATCACCACCCAACATGGCTCACAGCCAAAGTACCAGAATCTCATCCACCAGAAATCCCTACTCCTCAACACAGACATGAACAGCAGTTCTTGTTGAAATAATTTCTAATCCCCTCGATTGGAAGGAAATATACACTCAAATTTTACTCTTTTTGAAATCAAATATCCATCCACCTAATAAGCATCAGGGTTGGAGTATCACACTTTTCTGCCAATAGCAGAACACATACACATTGTGATATGAAATGTTAAAAACCAGTAATGTTTTGCAGAAATTGAACAGCTTGAGCCAAGAGTTTTAAAGAATGAATTTTTCCCATCCAGGGACTACCATTTGGTCTATCATCAAAAGAAAGGTGTGAAAGATTCAAACAGGCATTAAACCAGAATTGAAAGCATTGAAAACCCCCTAATTTGAACTCATCCCAATTAGGTCCAAATCACTTACACAAACTCAAGAATTTGAGTACAAATTCTCCTAAGCGAATATGAAGAAGGTCACACTGTCCTTTCTCCACCTCGAACTCCTCTTTTATACCTCTCCTTGAATAGGCAACCTCCACAACGTCTCCAGGACGTGGTGAAACGATCGAGATGGGATAACGGAGCATCGCGGATTTCGAGGGATCCCTTGACCCCGTCTTCACGTTCGAATTTCTTGAAGCGTCCATGACTTAGTCTCCTCACCCATTCGTCGACCTTGTATGTCAAGGGATCTGGGACGTGGTATATTAACACGACAATTAGGCTGTGGTATGTTAATTCGGCTATTGGGCCGAATTAGCATTTCCAATTGTAATAAGAAATTAATTTCCTCAGCCCGATAGCGAACGTGGGGGAAATTTTCGATCCCATCTTGTGTATGTTTATCTATAATTTTCACCTCCTAAACCCAACAGTTAAATATAAATAAATCAATTTGAAATGTACCTTCACACTATCCTTCCTCCCTTGCTGGAAATTCTGAATTTTTCGTGACAATCAGGCAGTCTTGGATGGAGGAAAGTAGTGTGCCAAAAATGCAGTCCTCAAGCCATCCCATGTTTGAATGGAGTCTGGTCGTCTGCTATAGAGCCAATCTCTAGCTTTTCCTTTAACCGAAAAAGGAAAAAGTCTAAATCTGATAGCATCCTACCCTACTCCTTCGAAGGTGAGTGTATCACAAATTTCCAAGAAAGCTTCCACATGGGTGTATGGATTGCTGGCATCATCTCCCTCAAATGTTGAGTGTGACTGCATCAACCGAATGGTGGAGTGCTTTATCTGGAAATTTGGAACAGAAATAGGTGATCTTCTAATAGCAGGGACTGCAGATGCAACTTTAGGTATGGCAAGGGATTCAATGGATTTGTCATCATCGTGTATCTCAATTTTTCTAGAACTGAATCATTGTCTATGGTTCTGACTTCCTTGCCAGGTCCTGCGTTCAGCAACAAATTAGCTCAACAGGTTTAGATATCAGCAAACAAGTCACATAGAAATTATCAGTTAGTTTGCAAGGGACAAATATCAGCAAAAACGCATAACCATCTTGACTACTTAGGGTTGCATAACTGAAACTAAAACATCTAAAGGGCTATTGCTCCCTGGAAACGGTGCCAAAAACTTGATGCGTGCAAAGTTTGCACGGTCAAATTATAATAAAAAGCTAATGAGCTAAGGTCATGATCCACGAGAAGCAAGGTCAATATATGTTTTAAGCAAAACAGTGTTCATAAGACAACAATAAGTTCAGGAATGCATATCTTGCAGACGAATAATTAGAATGGAGTGAAACCAATTTCATTAAAAAGCTAATGAAACAAGGTTTAAAAGCTATGAGACAACTACAGTTAAATCGCAATGGATTAAGAGATAAATCACTGGTATTGGACTGATTCAAAGCTGCAATATATCATATAAACTCTCATGCTTCAATCTTAACTTCAACTCTATCTATCATTCATCTCTCATCCATCCTACCACTAAACTCAAGTATAATTGGGCCTATTTCGAGGTATACCAGTCAGTCTACAATCCACATGGGGCATTCTGGCTTCACAGCCTCACCTCCATACATGGAAGGGAAGAAAATATCAATTGAACCGTTTGTTTGAATATGGCACCTAAAGCTAGGGGTGGTGCCCCCAAGGTCAAAGGTGTGTGAGTGTTTACTATCCTATTTATGCAAGTGCTTCCACTGCTAATGCACAAACCTCGCAAGAATTTCACAATATTAGATCAGAATATAAGAACTAATCCATCACAACAAAGACATAATAAGGGATAAGATAGCTTAACATTTAGAATGAAAATCTGAATTAAAACATGGAGTTTAGGCTCAACTGAGCCTTGAATGTAAATAAACTTAGCTCATGCTAGCCACAGAAGTTGCTGGTGCAGACTGCTGCCCCTGCCTCCTCTTATTTCTCCAGATGAAGATGGGTTTTCTGGTATCACCTCCCTTTAAATAAAAATCGACCCTCTGCTTCAAAGCAAACTTATTCTATTGTGTAATCCCTATAAAGTGTGAGTTTACATCCAGGTTGATCGGATATGTGTTGAGCAACAAAATTGTTGTGGACGAGGGGGTAGCAGTGTCTTTCTAAATCATAGGTGCACTTATTGCTGATATTACATCTAGAAAGTTCTCTTCGAGGGTTCAAATGGCAATACAGACTGAATGTAAATCAAAGAGGGACGACCGATGTATATTGTGGCAAAATCTCAGATTTATCCCTGTAGTCGTTTAGGAGTTTTACACCAATATGTGGATAGAAGTGTAAATCACTTCACTTCAGCTAACAAAATCAGCATTTTCCATTATATCTCATTGTGGCGGGTGATCTGGTTGTGACTCCTTCATGACATTTGAAGCAAACTTCTTGACCTAGCTCATGGTAAAATCTCATATTTATCCTCCCAGCCAAGTGAGAGATATGCACCGAGAAAGGTTACTGTCAGTTTTTGCCAAAAATAGCAAAGTAGCTTTTCACCAACTTTTGGATCCTTCTCCTTTCGGCAAATGGTCCCCTCATGGATGTTGTGGCTTGATCAGGTGCACTTGTGATGCGTGCAAAGTGTACACGGTCAGGTTATAATACAATGCTAAGCAAGGATCAGATCCCAGGTGATAAGCACCTATTTAGGGCTTATTTCATGCATTAGTTTATATCATTTCATTCCCTAAACACTAAGATTATGGC
>JAOYMZ010063519.1:0-12777 GCA_025802335.1 Pinguicula primuliflora
ATATCTTCGATTATGTTGAGTTTATTTGAGTTGTATTTAGTTGTTTAGTTCCATTTTAGTTTGATTAGATTAGTGACAACTTCAAACTATTGTGGTTACTCTGAAAGTGTATTTGAATCAAGCATGTTTTAGAATTACTTCCATGGGAGATGACCTTTGCTCACTAGCGAAGTTACTACTTGTGATTATGTATACTTGCATATAGGTGCATTTCATTATTTAGCACATCAGAGCCTCCCAACCATGGACGAGCTTCTGGTCGTAGTCTGGGATGCGGCGGCACCTCCAGAACTGAGGTCGGCCTTGCTTTCCCATCGTCAGTTCATCACTACTGCGGCCCGCAGGTCGCAAATTTGGTACGTCTCGAACGAGAAGTGCAAACCGCACTTCCAGAGCAGGGGCCGATGATCTGCATTTCAGATTCGTGAGGTCACAGCGCCCCTTCTCCCACGAGCAGCAGTTGTTCGCATTTTTCGACCACTGCGACCTCCCTACCCTTCCCCAACCCCGTAACCCTTCATCTGAACCACCTACCTTCCTAGTTCTCATTGCTGTCGTTCGTTTCAGGCCATGCTTCCCTTCCTCGCTTCCCATTTCCCCACCACCAGTACACTTTGGAGACAAAGAATGAGTTTAACCCTAATGTGAGAAAGAAATGCGGTAGGACTTATGAACTAAAATCTGTCCAGCAGGAAATAATTTCAATTTGGGCTGAATTTAATCTCACGGCCCATTATCCAGCTTGTACAGATCGGCTCACGTAAATTTTAATTGAGTATGAAAAATTACATACCTTACAGCGAAAGCTTCAGAGTACCACCAGCCTTATCTCGAATGATCCTCATTCCAAGGATTTGTTTTGCTTCTCCCAAATCCTTCATAGCAAAGTTCTTTGACAATTGTCTCTTCAGATCATTGATCTTCTCAATGCTAGATCCTGCAATGAGCATATTATCTACATATATCAACAAGATAATATAAGAACCATCAAAGAACTTCACATAACAACAATGATTAGCTTCACATCTCTTGAACCCAACTTCATGCATAAAGTTATCAAACTTCTTATACCACTGTCGTGGAGCTTGTTTAAGGCCATACAAGCTTTTCTTTAGTTTGTATGCTAGGTTCTCTTGTCCCTTAACAATAAATTCCTGAGACTGAAACATGTAAACATCCCCCTCCAAATCACCATGAAAGAAAGCAGTTTTCATATTTAACTGCTCAAAATATAGATTTTCTGTAGCTACCATACTCAATACTATTCTGATGGTAGAAGTCTTCACTACAGGAAAAAAGGTCTTATTGTAATCAATACCTTCTTGTTGCTGAAAATCCTTAGCCACTAACTTAGCTTTATAGCATTTTCTACCATCATGCTCATTCTTAATCTTGTAAACCCATTTGTTGTGCAAAGCTTTCTCCACCGCTAGAAGCATAGGAAGCTCCCATGTTTGGTTCTCCAATAAAGAATCCATCTTCTCTTTCATGACTAACTCTCACATGCTTGAATTCTCATCATGCAAGGCTTCATCATGACACTCTGGCTCACCACCATCAATCAACAAGTGATAATGCAAAGAAGGAGAATACCTCTGTGGAGGTTTAATAACTCGAGCAAATCTACGAACTGTTGTCAAAGGTGTACTTTGACCAACCTCTAGTTCGGCATTCTCTTCATTATTTCCAACTACTTCCTATGTATTCATATCAATCAATCCATCTAAGACAACAATCTTGACTGGTCATCGATCCTTGCAACATCTGTCACTACAGTTGACATATCTTTGTACATCTCTTGTTCATTGAAAATTATATTTCTGCTTCTGATGATTTTCTTGCTTTGATCATCCCAAACTTATAGCCAAAGTTCTCATCACCATAGCCAATGAAAAAATACGATTTTGACTTTGCATCAAGTTTACTACGAGCATCAGAAACAACATGCACATATGAAACACAACCAAAAACTTTCAAATGGGCAATAATTGGTATCAAAGTTGGTTCTCACTCTCAACAATTGGTATCGGAGCCGGTTCATCGTCTCATCAATTGGTATCGGAGCATGATGAGTGATCTTCTTGCAATGGTGGAGCAAATAAATTTAACAAATGGTATCAGAGCTGGTTCGTGATCTCAACAACTGATATCGGAGCAAGGATCCTGAGCTAGGTTGATCTTCAAAATGGCCAGTCAACAATACATGTACAACATGTATGGAGTCGTGCAAGATGTGGGGGAGAAGACGCCACAACGATCTTCGAAGATGGAGAATCGAAGCAGACAAAGTGACGTTTGCTTTGAAGGCAACCGTTGAAGAAAACATATTGGAACATGCCTGGGACGGTAAGATGCCAAAAAATGTCTGGGATCCTTTGCCACACTCTTTTCTTTTCAAAGCGCTTTCTTCAAAGACGAAGGATACAAGGCTCCGGGTTTGTGAGAACGAGTGTCTGGTAATGGCGCAATGGGACTTTCATAAGGTAATTAGCTTCTATTGGATAAATTAGGATAAAAAGAAAATTATACTTGATTTGAGACAGGAGCATATGGAGTTTCTCCCTTCTATAAGGGAGGCCGACCTTACCATCCCTTATAGAGTTTGAAAACCTATACCGAGGTAAGAGGATTGTTACTATACAAGGCTGGTCGATCTTACCATCCCTTGTAGATTTTCTAAACCACTTACCAGAGAGAAGCTACACAAGGGTGGCCGGCCTTACCATCCCTTGTATAGTTTCAAAAACTACTTGTAAGACATGAAGTTATGGTTAAATAAATGGGAGCAGTCTCGTGTTCAAGGGTGAAGAGAAAATACTATTCACTTGCAGAGTTAGAGGGGGGGCTTTGAAGACGGGTGACAACAACAAAAGTTCGATGACCACTCTTAGGTGTGGTAAGATAGACCACATAATTAAAGTTTGTTGGTCAAATAAAAAGTGATAGCAATTGTATTACATAGCAACTTCGAGTTCAAGGATGACACTGAAGATGATTGAGATACCGAGAAGTTGTTAGGTATGAAGCTCGTATGTGAAGGACGAAGATCAGCTCGACATGGTGAGAACTGATGTTGAGGGGGAGTGTTGAGATCAACATCAGCCCCGAGCAAAAGATAGAAGCCCAATCCTAAGTCCAAGTAGAAGCCAAAACATGAGGCTCAACATGAAGGCCCAAGTGACGAAATTTAGATAAGGTTTTATTTATATAATATGTCACTTAGTATGTTGTGGGTTAGCATTAGTTTATTAATTGTTAAGTCAGTTAGTGTTATTAAATTAGTTTAGGTCAGTGAGTTCAAGTCTATAAATAGGTGTACGAATAGTAAGAAAAATTAAGAGGGCAAATAGAAGAAAGAAATTATTCCAAAAGATTGGAGAAAAATAGAAGAATAATAGGCAAAGGAAGAAGAAGAAGATCAAAAACAACCTAATCAGGTTGGTATGTGAGTTGTGTAATATATTGCACAAAAGTTAATAAGAAAATAAAGTTCTTCTTCATATTGTGTTCCAACAAGACGAGTTGTTATACTCATTAATTGGTATGGAAGCATGACGAGTCATCTTATTATAACGGTGGAGCCAAGAAATTGGAAACAATTGATATGAGAGTTATTCTATTTTTGTCACACAACCCTGAATGCCCCTCGTGAACTTTCTTTTCGAAGGCAAACGAATAGGCCGCCAATACTAACACCATAGTAACCTCATCCACACGATTGTCCTCCTCCACCCAACTTTAGCTTTCTTTAGCCCACTGCTCCTTAAACAGTAACAATGCTTCGCCAGCAGCGCCATTGTGAATAGGGGTGCCCAACCGGGTACCGGGTCCGAGTAGTACACTACCCGAACCCGGATCTGGTTTTTTCGGGTAGCAAAAAGGCTACCCGTACCCGGGGTCGGGTACCCAATACCCATTTTTTTAAATTAGATTTGATCATCAATTTTTTTAATTCCTTTCCCGCATATTGGTCAGCTTGCCCTAGCTCCGCCACCATCACACCGCCTGCAATGGACCTAGTATCTACAGATTACTTGCTTGCACTACATATGGTTCTTATGAAACACTGAAAAAAGAAAGCATTTGCAGAAAAGAAAGTCACTTTTTTTAAAAGAATCATTATACGAGAAGAAATAATACAAGTTCCAGGAGAGTTGCGAAACTCTTTGTTAATGTGGAGAAACCTCAACCGTGTATATGTTACCCATTTCTCTTTCACAGTTCATGCACATTAAAAAAAACATTAGAAAGAAACATGAACAAATAGACCAAGAACAAAGGGAGAAGAAATTAGGCCACCCCAATTCATTACTTACCCTGATCAGTTTCAAAAGATTTCCCATTCGATACAAGTTTTGATTTTCATAGTATGCAATTGGTGGTGGTGGAGGTAGGGCAAGCTGGCCAATATGCAGAAAAGGAACCTCTGAACCTTTCACAGTATTCCAACGTGAATGTGGCTTCTTCCCACGAAGTTCGGCGTCAGGACTAAAATGGGCGTGACGGCGTGAGAATTGGGCGTTGAGAAGCACCCTGCGGCGAAGAAGAAATGGACGAAAAGAATGAAGAAACTGTTCTTCTTAACCAATAGAAAAAGGAATTGAGTCTTTTACAACAGATTATGGAATTTAACAAAAACAAAAAAATATTTAAAAAAACTAAATTATTAACTATTGAGTCCGGGTATCAAATACCCTAAACCTAATACCCTAAACTTAATATCCGGACCCGAAATCCAAATTTTTGGGTATGTAAAAAAAGGACCCGAACCCGGACCCAATACTCAATACCCGCAGATAACGGGGTCGGGTAACGGGTTACTCGATATTCACGGGTATTTTGGACACCCCTAAATGTGAACACATCAATTTATCATGGATGTCCATGAAACTACGTTTCTATGGGGAATTTCGTCGAACAAGTTCCTGGCATCGTCCAACCAGCCACATTTTGAGTACATATCAATCAGACGATACAAAAACATCGGACCATAGCCAAAGACGAAAGCCTGCTGGTGGGCTTGCCTCCCCGAAACAGGATTTAATTGCACAAGCAAAAGTAGATCGCTTGGGATTGAGTGTGGTTTTGCGCATGGACAGTAGCCCAATTCCACAAACTTAGGCTGCTCTTGATGCTTGTAGCTGTGCTTATTAGAATTTTGGGGTGAATTAAAAATCTTTTGACTTGAATTAGCACTCGCTACCAGAATTCTGGATTCCTCTCTATAAATATTAGATATTTTAATTATTAGGATTTAGAAACAAGATAAGGTAGAGATGTGAAGGTTTAGGTTGCGGCTAGGCGATTGAGAGATTTTGCCTGTGTGTCTTTAAGATTTTCTCTGTGTTTACTTTGTATCATTTATAATAGATTGATTCTCCTCTTCTTCCTTATACGTAGGTTTTCAGGCCGAACCACGTTAAATCTTATATTATTATCCTGTTCGTTTATTTTTTCCGTTTTCACATTAATCTCCAAAGTTCTACTCGGTACTTGACTTATAATCCTTATAATAACGATAATATCACAACACAACAGTATTAACAAACAATACAAAATTTGGCTCGACTGAATTTCCCCAAAAGATACAAAAATTAAACATGTACACAAAGATTGATTCTTTCTTACTGACTGTGTTAGACAAGAGCATGATCTTCGCATAGAACAACATTGATTGAAAAAGTTTCATTTTCTGCAGTGAGCTTTGCACATATGCCGGCAATCGTAGAAGCAACGGCCTCCACAGTGAAGAGGGCAATCTAATCTCATTCCCAGACATCTTCCTCTAACCATACACTCACCGAATTCACCCTTTACGTAATCACCGTAACGTTGGTAATGATCTCTCTTGTCGGGAAAAGGGTGCCTTTTTCTGCCTTGGTTCGTGTATCCCCATCGAGAGTATCCACCGCCGCCGCCTCCCCATCCCCACCCGCCTCCACCTCCACCGCCTCCGCCTCTACCTCCGCCTCCGCCGCCTCCACCTCCTCCGCCGCCCCATGCCCATCCGTATCCCCCACTTCCCCCGTTGTTACTATTTCTTTTGTCGCTCACCGTAATTTGATCCTGATCGGTTTTGTTCGTTAGTACAGCATTTTGAAAAACATCGCCTGTTGGGGTAGATGGCCCATTCTCTTGAACCAGGTCTGCATCGGCGTCTTCGCTTCTCAATCCAACGATCAAGAAAGCAAACAGCAAGAGTGCCAACAATGTTTTTCTTGTTTCACTCTCCATTGAATTCAGATACCAATAATGTCTACGTCTACCTCTGCCTATTTATACCAATTAAAGAAGGGAACTTTGAAAAGGATAAAGCTGGCTATACAACTAAGAACAGAGTTGGTTTTACAGCCAGGGGGACAGAGATCCCTTAAGTTTCACTTTTCCCCCCACCTATCTAAAAGAAAGATTTTTTCTTACTCAATTTTTGTATGTAGCATGTTATGGTGACAGACTTTTTAAAATTGTCTTGCAGTGCTAAAGCTTTTGTATGGATTATCCGCGCGGATTACGCTTTTGTATGGATTATCCGCGCGGATGTTAATCCGCGCTAAAATCTTCAGCTCGATGTCCAAGTTTATCGCCCCTTTTTCCCGTCCCCTTCTACGTTATTGCCTTCTGCGCGGCCTCTCCTATTTATGTGGCTCTTCTGCCTTTCATTTACCTACACCTCCAAAACTGATACAATTTGAAGTGTCTATATCCAAAACATACACAGTTTGAAGTGTCAGGGAGAGTAGCTACTAGTTTCCTTCTTATTTTCCACAGATATTTTTTTAATATTCATTCTTGTGCATTTGAAACGTTTAATATTGAATTAATAGTAATTTATTTTTTATTTTATATGTTAGGATATATTATAATGGATAATTTTAGCGGTTCTAATTTTTTTGATTGGTTTTTCGGTTCGAGTTCGGAAATCCCTGATTTAAATATGTCTCCGGAGTATGTCGAGCTAAGTTCATCAACTCAATATTCCCATTATTCACATCAATCGTATCCAAATTATTCACAATATCCTTGCGCACCAAGCCAATATGTGTGGTCTCAACCAATGAGTCAAGAAGGTTGTTCTCAGCTACAAAATAGTTGTACATTGCCTCAAAGTAATTCAGCTGACAACTTGTCCCCTATTATCGATTCGGTAGGTGATACAACAGACATTGATGTAGAAGACATCAATTCTGAACCTGACACTGAAGATGAGGGAGAGGATATGCAACCTATTCCGCTGCGGCCACGAGTAGATCGCATGTATGATGGATCATACATGCCATATTATCAGACGGCGTGTCCTATGATGGGTGGCTCGATGAATATTCTACCCCTATTGAGCAGAAAATGTTTCGATAAAGACTTAGGTCTGATTGCAGAGGGCCAACTGTTCAGAGATAAGCCTCATCTGCATCATTCGGTAATGAAGTACTATATTATGGTGGCGAAAAAAAGTTTTGGGTGGTTAAGAGTGATAAGATACGACGGTATGTTGCATGTAAGTATCATTCCGAAGGTCAATGATGTGATTGGGCGCTAACTGCACTTTACAGACTCGATGGCTGTAAATGGAAAATAACTTATATCGGGCCAGAGCACGGGTGCGATACTAATATGGAGACCGAGTACCACAGTAATCTGACGAAGATATTTGTTGCACACGAGTTGCGCTGCCTAATTCGAAAAAATCCAGGTAATACAAATTTAATTTCTTGTGCATTTATTATATATGTACATCCGTAATCTGCCTAACTTGCAGCACTACAACATTGGGGACTGACATATGTTGTGGATTGAAGGTTTGAGGATATTGCCAACCCAAGTGAGAAGCAGCTGAAATATGTGTTTTGGGCCTTTGGTCCTTGCATCACTTGGTACCAACACTGCCGACCTATTCTGCCTGTAGATGGAACACATCTATACTGCCCGTAAAGGTTGAAATTATTTGTGGACACGCTGCCGACCTGTTCTGCCTGTAGATGGAACACATCTATACTGCCCGTAAAGGTTGAAATTATTTGCAGTTGTATTTGCAGTAGTAGATGAAGAGACCACTGAGGAGTGCATTGGTTTCTTGAGAAGTTAGAAAAGCACGTTACGTCAAAGGATGGTAGGTATCACTGCTTGATTTCTGATAGGGATTCCAAAATTCTGGGAGTTATTCCTGACGTACGCGCATTCAATAGCAAAAGAGGTAACTCTAGATTTTGCATACGCCATATATGCTCAAATCTAAATCGTGATTGCTAAGACAAGGTGACCAAGAGAATGGCATGAAAAGCCGGCTCACGAGTTTGTCAGACAAAATTTCACGGTCAGATGAATGAAATTGCCACTGGAATCCAAAAGCACATGACTATCTCATGAACATCCTTTTTGAGATGTGGACACTGTCATATGATGGAGGACTACGCTGCGGAATAATGACCACAAATCAGGTGGAGTGCTTTAATGGAGTGCTTAATGGAGTGTTGAAGGGAGCGAGGTGATTGCCCATTACATCGATCGTACAGCAGATGCATAATAGTTGCATTGGCTACTTCAACGCACGAAGGAGTGATTGTTTGTGCATGATATCATCTCTTGATGCGTGGAGTGAGAAAATTAGGAGTTTTTACGAGCGAGCTGTGGCACGTGCTCTGATGCATGAAGTTCAGACATTCGATCAGCTTGAGGGTGGAACTCCCTTTAATGCACAAGTTTATACTACGGATGCACGTGAGCGCCACCATGTCGAGTTAAGTATCTACAATTGCTCTTGTGGTAAGTGGTCTCGATACAACATTTCATGCTCTCATGCGATACATGTTAGTTTTTCATTAAAGAACATTTTACTAAAAAACTTTATATATTGATCTTAACATTCAAAAATTTGTAGACTTGTCGAAAATATCGCAAGAACCCCATAGATTATTGCATTTCGGAGGTAACAATTATCGAGCTTATGTGAATATATGAGCAACCATGGCATGCGAGGGGTCCACACATACAAGAACCAACTCCAGCATTTTCGTTGATACACAAATTTAAACTGAAAAAAAAAGAAAAGGGCCGGTCGGAGAACAGCTGATGGAAGAATACATAATGAACAGGATGAAGGTGTAATTCCATCTCAAAATAGTATAGGCAGACCACCTGGTCGTGAGCATGGTAGAGGATGTAGGCGTGGACACCAAGCAAGTGATGATGTACATATTGATTGATATATATAGTATCAGAATGTTTCGTATGGACAGTTTTTCCTTCGTGTGGACAGTTTTCCCTTCGTGTGGATAATTTTTTCGTAGCATCTTCCATTTTTGAAATTGATCGCACCATTGGAAAGCTTATATATTGTAGATGAAAATCCCAATATTCCAACACAATTCCGACGACTTTATCACCGTTTAATTTAGTTTCACATTTTTCCCTTGAGTTAAGTAGTCCTAAATAGGGTTTTAGAAATTTCCGTCGATGAAGTCGCTGGAAATCGGGCCAAAGCATAGAGATTTTCATCTACAATGTATAAGCTTTCCAATGGTTTGATCAATTTCGAAAATGGATGGTGCTACGAAAAAATTGTCCACACGAAGGGAAAACTGTCCACCACAAGACTGACTACATGAAACGCTCCCCATATAGTATTGTTTATTAAGCATTTGTATCAATGAACACATGTTATTAAACAATTTATTACGCAAAAGCTAATACAACAATTTAAATTTCAAAAGAAATATCCACACAGAATTTTTCAATAATAAAATTTTTCTAAATTCATAGTCTTCAGATTTTTATATTTCTCAGCAAATTTCGCTTCGTCGTCCACCACAAGTAAATGAGTGATTAATACGCGCATTATTTGCCTCCATAAATTCTTTAACACGAAAATATGACATCTTCCACCATGAGAACTGATCCTGAACTTAACGACGATTTGGGGGATCAACGACAAAGGAGTCATAGGCCCTACTCCAAAACCAGTGCAAAAATTCAGGCCTAAATCCGGAAATAGATACTTCACAACTGATGTAGTCCGCGCTGAAGGCTTGAACGTGGTGCCCTTCCACGCTGAAGGCTTCAGCGCGACAGGACAATTTAACAAGTTGATACATGGCACATACAAAAATTGATCTTTTTTCTTATGTTTGTTACAAGAAACCAAGTTGAGAGTGGAGAGTGGAGAGTGGAGAGTGGAGAGCTCTCAATTCCAAGGCGATAGTATAGTAATTCACTTGGATGATCTTTCAATATAGCTTGTGAGGTTATCATAAGGTTTCCTTTTTACTTGTCGGCCAAAATGAGAGTATTCCGCCACGCTCCAACCGACTTAATAAACTTTTATTTGCAACATCATTGCTTCAAAGGAGTAAAGGAAAAGAAATAGTTCGTAACGAACAACACAGTGAGAAGTGTGTCAGTGACTTTGTTTGAAGCCTCCCATCGACGTTTGAACACAGCTTGTCCTCTCTACAAAAGAACTTCTTGGTCTTGATGCGGTCAACAATAGCCGATCGAACAAGAAGGTATATAAATCACTTGAGTCCAACAATCCGTTGTAGTCTAGTTGGTTAGGATACTCGGCTCTCACCCGAGAGACCCGGGTTCAAGTCCCGGCAACGGAATTTTTCATTGTAGATTTTATAATTATTTTTGTGGATTGGGTTTTATAAGCCAATTTCCCAAATACATTTTCAAAGTCACCATGGCCCATAATGGTAATGGTCCATGCCAGCTCTCGGCAGGTGGTATTAAATTCCACCGGGCTCACATAAGATCAGCCCATTACTTTTTTTCCCCCTCTATTTTTAATCATGTAAGTTATGATATCTTCTAATCCTAAAATAAGAGCTATGATATATTACCAGTGTTTGAGAAAGCGATAGACGGATTCTAGGCGGTCAGGGCCCGTTTAGCGTCTAAGCGGCCTATTCACCCGCCTAATCGGACTTTTAAGCGGCCTAAGCGATAATTCGGGAAGGCGGAGGGCAACATACAATCGCTTAGGCGGCGCCTAAGCGACCAAATTTTTTTTTTTTTGGGTGCAGATATTATGGTGCCGAATAGTCACTATGGTGCCGAAATCTATTATTGGCTGTTGGATCTATGCTTCAACGGCCGATATCATTCCACTTAAACTCACCAGAAAATTATCCCTAAACAGCCTAGGCAACCAACCACCTACTTCTCGAACAGAGTATATTAAGTTCGGTTTAATAATAAGAATTTCATCAAATTATCCACTAAACTCAATATTTAGTAACAGAAAAAGATTTTTAATTATAAAAAAATTTACTTATAAAATATGTGGGATTTTATATAACTATAAAAAAATTATAAAATATAATAAATTTTAATTTTAACTGGTAGAAAAATATCCAAAAACTAATGAAAATAATTTTTTAATTTAAAAATATTTTTCCATTTTTTAAAAAATATTTTTTACTATCAATTTTTTTGTAATTTAATTCGACCTAAAAAATAACAGATACTCGTTAGGTATTAGATTCGGTCATTCAAATAGAAACATAAACATGCAGTTCTGCGAGTTCGATAAAAAATAATAAAAATATTGAAATATTTTATTATTTTTATTTTATTTTAAATTAATTGCTTTAATTAAAAATTAAGGACAACTTTATAAATTCACATAAATTTTAAAATCTATCTACTAAATATTAGATTTTAAAATCCCATATTTTAATTTCGTGTAATCTTCAGGTGCAGGATGATAGGGTGCCGAACGCACTACCGTGCCGAATATGCATCCCGGCCGTCGGATACAGATCCGACGGCCGAGATGCAAGTTACTTAAAAAACCAAAAAACACAATAAATTGGGTAATGCTATTTTTCTAAATTAATATTACGGCGGTTTCGCCGTCGAAAAAATCTAAAACCTTATTTAAATGTTATAAACCTAAGAGCTAAATATAAATCCAAGGCTAAACCGTAAAAACACAAAGGCTAAATCCTAAAAACCAAGGGCTAACCCCAAAAAAAAATATCGCAGAAAAAAAATCCGAAAAAGCCTATTCGACATAGTAGGGTGCGTTCGACACCCTACCATCCTGCACTTGAAAATTCTCGTTTTAATTCCCACAATTCTATGTAATCCTTCATACTAAATTCATTATAAATTATTCAATCGCATTAAATCATATCCCTCTATATCCAACTTATCATTACTAATAAACGGAGACTTAGGATAACATTTTATACCAAATCTGAATTTAGAATTGACTTCACATCAACTTGTGATTCCGATATATTGTTTACAACAATTCCATAATTGGTCTTAGAATGAAATTGGACCTAAAAGACACGCAATCTAATGTTTACAAACCAGACAAATATAACCCAATTTCAAAAAATAAATTGAGAAATTACTTACATACCCTATCTTCCCATTCCAGCTGATTTCATACAATTCAAGAATGACAGGACAATGTTGGAAAAAAAAAAAACAATTTCCCCCAAAGCAATGCTTTAAATGAATTTGATGTAATTTCACTGAAGGTCTGTTTTGCGCGAGGTGTTTATGATTTTAATTGTGTTTATAAGCACTTTTTAAATTAAAACGAGTGCTTTGCGTAATATAAGTACTAGTGTTTTTTTAGAATCTCTCTCTTCTTAAAAATAAGCACCTAATGCTTTTTTCCTTCTTAAAATTAAGCATGACATTTTTGTAATAATATTCAAATATAAATATTTTTATGATCAAATTAACATTAACTAATATATTTTAATTAAATAGATAAAGGTTATTTTAGTAATCTAATGTTAAGTTTGTTATTTATAATTAAAA
>JAOYMZ010063530.1:0-12775 GCA_025802335.1 Pinguicula primuliflora
TTAAGAATTTTGTATGTTAAATAACTAATCTTTTATTTTTGTAGGGATGAATTAGGGACAAAGTGTTGAGACATGTAGCATTATTCTTCGGAGAAATTGGGACCGGAAAATAAAATTCACCCGAGCAAGGTTTGTGGTGCGAATATCCGATAACTGCACTACAAATTATTGCAACAGTAATTGATTATAGTTTTTCAAAATAGGCAGCACACCCACAAAACGAAATAGTTTACTTTTAGGGACGGAATTTTCTAGAACGTTAGTTAAAAAAAACTTATAGTTTTGTGTATGTGGCCGGTTTTGGTGCTTGGATGCATATTATTAATCACTAGGTTATTGCCCGTGCTCTAATGGGATAGTACGATAATAACAAATAAACGTATCCATAGTGCTGAAGCAAAAAGCAAGAAAGTGTGAATGTCGAAGTTCGCATCAATATCGATATGAAGTCAGAGTGAAATATTGTGAAATTTAAGATGAAACAACAATATCTCCATATAATTAAGAGTGCACCATATGGATCAAAAATATGCAATGGAAAATTAATAGATGCCCGTCCCTTAGGGCACGGTTCCAAGGGTTTGATATCGACAAACATGACTTCTACTTATCATTTTCCCCAAGTGAGATGATAGGTATAATCTAACAAAAAGTTGAAGAAATCTAACAAAAACAATTGAAGAAACTTCAATACCATTGTTTTCCTTCCAATGCTCGAGAGGATATTGATAAAGAAATTATAACCACAAAAATAATGCCAAAAGAAAATGAATGTACCTGCAGAAAATAAGCTGCCAAATGGGGATTAATCATGAAACATTTCAATTGTAAATCATATGAAATCAGAAGGTCAAATATGAGGAAATCTTGTAAAGTTTACAATTAGCAGAATCCAGAATAAGGACTGCTATACCCATTGCAATTTTGTGTCTTGTAAAACAATGTCTTGTAAACCATGCCCCCGGAAACATCTATCGAATTTACGAAACATGATAACACAGTCAGCCACAGAAAGCATTACCCAATGCAATTTTTTGTCCAAGATTTCTTGCACTTTCCATATGCTCTTCTTCCAACGACAGACGACTTTTCGTAGTATACAAACTGAACCACAAAAAACAACTACAGAAAGCAATACCCAGGGCAATTTTTGCCTAAGATTGCTTGCAGCTAGGGACAGAAATGTATGGGCTAGAGTTGGAGAAATTCCGATACCCTGAATTCATTGTCATTTCCTCCTGCAAAGAATTGCAACAAAATCTCAAAAACCAAATCCAAAGACTGACAAAATGAAACAACACCAAAATCTGCAAATAGGAACCCAAATAATTTCCAGCATCAATGAATCAAATTACGGTCCTATCTGAATGGAATATATACACATGCACAGATGATGGGAAGCTCAATTTGAGAACATAAACTGCAACAATTGTAATAAAGTTTCACAAACCTGAAGTTGTCGCACCAAATACCAGTTATGGGTTGGGTTTCCTATCAATACCGTATAGATTCAGTATCTACCGGGTTCGAATCTCTGACCGGAAGTTGCTATGGAATTCTCAGCTGCATGAGGTTTCGCACCATTGCACCTCAAATCGCTGGGGATTCATCATCCAGGATTCTGAGTGCCAATGGTGAACTACTTGCTGTTACTGCAAATACAAAACATCAGGCTTACTTGATTCAATATGAATGAAACACGAAGTGGTAATCAGCGTGAGACCCCAAAAATGAAGATTACCCAAAATTATAAAATCAACATAAGCAGTTCCTGAATAATAAAACAGTTATAACCAAATAAACAAAGTGGAATCTATAAATCTTCTTAAAAAAATAGATTGAAGTGTAATGCACGGTAGAGACAATATAATCCGCAACATCTGATTAGAATAAAGGCCAGGACAGGAACAGACGGACTTGAAGTCATAACCATGAAATTGCTCCTTAACCTCCATTAAGAATAATAGAGAAGGACCTTATTGGTCCAGGAACAGACGAACTTGAATATGAAAAGGGCTGTAATCTTATCGGCTTGAGCTTACCATGATTCAGACCTGCATTAGACGCCAGGGAGGGTAGTCCAAGAAATCATGACGCTTTCAACACACAGCAAACTGGTGCAACGGGAAGCTTCAACCAAGCAGACCAAGTTCCAATCCATGAGTTTGGCAAAGAAAGAAAATTGAAAAAATCCAATTATCTGAGAAAGGAGGTGGAGAAGTAGTGGGTGTGTTCTGGCAATTATCTTTGGTTTGGGCATACAACATCTGGGGTCAGCACAGAATTTGAAGGACTGAGACAACATCAAAAAAAAATTAAAGGATTAAGACGTTGATCAAGGACATTTCACTGATACGATGGACGAAAGTTCATGGTTAGTGAAAAAAGTACTTACTGTTTTCAAACCTCATTCCTGCATCGGTTTCCAGGGGCTTCATACGAATTGAAATGGAGACCCTTCAGAAACGTGTAGTAGACTAAGTGGACAGCCTCAGAAGTTGAAATATAAGAACCAGCATCTTGCAAATACATTTGAGGAATGCTTACCGAGGCTATGTGCAGCTGGAAAAAACCACTATGTGCAGCAACTAACATGTGCAAGAGAAATTTGCATATATTCACATAGAAAATCAACAGCATGAAACGAATGAGACACAAAACGAAATTCAGGAATTTCAGAAACGAAATTTAAGAATCAGGAAGAAAATATCAATTTCCACCCAAATAAATTCAAGTCCTTTTCTGGGTGACCTGCAGTAAAATTGTGGAATTGCACAGCGTGAAAACCACCCAAAATGGAGCAGCGAAACTTATCGACACCCCGAGAAATGAAGAGCAAGCGGCCTCGTCGACATTCTGATATGAGTTGGGTATCGGCAACGGCGGGCATTTTACAGCAGAAACCACCGCACTATAGATAACATATGCTATTCAATTCCACATGGATTTGAAGATAGAAGAGGAAACGGGAAGAGTGGAGGCTTGGGTTCGGGGAAGAAGAAACCAACAGAAGAAAAATTCAGGCACGTGTGAAGTACTCGCCTACAGCTATCAACCAAAACGCAACAAATCTGTGAAGAATTAAAGAAGTTGTCGTCGACGGAGGGAGGAGCGGCGGGAGGTAGGCAGCAGATTAGGGCAAGCGATTTTTTCTGTCGACAATGACGGACACAAAAGTGGGCTGGAGTTTCTTTTTGTTGAAACAAAATATCCAACCAATGTGAGAATGCCACGTCAGCCGAACACAAAACTCTTTCTTTCGGACACAAAACTTCAGCAAATGGGTGGCAGACAGCTCAGCGGACACTTAAGTCCAGCTCAGCTCATGTGGGTTTTGTGGCTTCAGCAAACGACAGTTTCCTGCCGTTACAAAGTGGGTTTTGTGGTCTTTTCACATTCCCTCTTATAGTATCGACTAGGGTATGGCCCGTGCCCTCAGGGTACGGTTCCGAAGTTTAATTGAATAATACTACAATGACAAATAAAGTCTCCACGGTGCTGAATCAAGAAGGAAGAAAGTGTGAATGTAGAAGTTCGCATAAATGTCGACATGAAGTCGGAGTGAAACAGGGTGAAATTTAGGATGGAACAACAACATGTTTGTATAATTAAGAGTGTACCATATGAATAAAAAATATGTAGTGGATAATTAACAAAACAACTGCAGAATGGTTCATTTGAAGGAATGAAGAGTGATACAAAGAAATGAAGGCTTCTCTCACCATTCCTAAAGTGAATGATTCCTTTGAAGGAGAACAAATACTTGCAAATAACAAAAGTCCTTAACTAAACCTGAAGGAACTTGAAGGATAAGGCTCAGTTTTCAACAATAAGCAGTAGCAAATAATCCATATGGTAGTTTAATCTGTGCGTAGGCAGTAGGAACTTGAAGGATAAGGCCTAATTAAAAAAAAATTAGCAGTAGCAAATTATCCCTATGGTATTGGTATCTGTGCGTAGGTAGGAAGAATTTGAAGGATAAGGTCTACTTAAAAAAATAAGCAGTAGCAACCCTATGGCATCTGTGCGTAGGCAGTAGGAATTTTAAGGATAAGGTTTAATTATAAAGAGAATAATAAGCAACTTGCTATCGCTATTGAACTTGCAGAAGCTGGAATAAAGAAATTAAGAAACCAAACGCGAAACTTGATGTATTTCCAATGCAACTGAACTAAGATGGAAGACAAAGGATTATAGGTAGATACAAATAAAAATAGTGGCAGTTGTAAACTTGAAGATCCCTACAATGTGTGCTTTAGTCGTTTTCTAAATGTTAACCGCAACCATAATATAAACCAACACAATAAAGTAAAAAACCCTAGGCTGCGAACCATAATATTAACCACAATCATAATAACAAATCAAAATGTTAATAAACCCAAGTTAATGTTAATGAACCAAAATTAGCAGTAGCAAATAATGAACAAACGACCAAAATAATTTATAGTTACCTTAACAGCTTGAATTCAAAAGCTAAACTAACCGTGCAACTTTCACTAATTTACACCAATAATTTTGGGACAAAGTTACGGAAAATGAAGGGAGGAATCGCTTACATACAAATTAGGATTCAACAATTGGAAGCAACAATAAGCAGCATTGAAAAGCAAGAATATATCTTCCATAAGTGCATTTTGAAAACAAAACTTACCGTAGTAATAGTTCTGGTTGATCGAACAAACAAAATCGATGGATGTGTGGTAGAAATATGAGCGGCGGCGTGATGGAGGCGCCGGATTAGGTCAAGCGACAATGAGGGGCAGGAAACATTCAGCAATAAGCAATGTGAGAAATGCCACATCCGCCAACACAAAAGTCCAGATTTGTCACGGGCGGAAAACTTCAGCAAATGGGAGTTGGACAGCTCAGCGAACACATAATTCCAGGTCATCAGGTGTGAAGTCATTTTGTGCAGGAAAGTTAGTCTTTTTGTGGTCGTTTTACGATGCCTCTTATAGTACTAACACTACGATCACAGAACGAACATTAGACCTTATTCTCGGGTAGGCGAACGCCGTATGCCCAGTAGGAGTCCGTTGGACAACCAGTCTTCGGCATGCTAATTAAACTGAGAAGGCAGAACGAAAATAAGCAGCAAATTATGAAAATGAAATTGAGCTATCTAAGAAAACAGCATAAATTTTGCATAATACCAAAACTGATGATGGGCAACCACGCAAAGTAGCAATAAAGTGGAATAAGATGGGCAGTCAATCCAAATTTGGATATAAAACTTCTGTCAGTAATGGCATGTTAACCAATGAATAATGGCATACACGCAAAGAATAATCCATGGCATAAAGTAGTAGCAAATAGGAACGGTTTAAAGAATAATGGCAAACACGTCTCCAGTACGTTGGGAACAACCTCCTCCCACTAAAAATTTGTGCATTCTCCTGGCAACTACTTCTGGATCGGCTACCTACGTGACCCAATCTGCAAAGGAGAGGCATGAATTTGCCTACTGATCCAATTTAACTCTAATGCATGCAAGTGCACATGTTCAAGTTTGTAATACAATGCAGAAGCAAGGGTCAGACCCACAAGTTCAAAGGTGCATAACTTCTAATCTAATAACCCACAAGGAAGGTTCTATCTCATGCAAAATTATATCAGCAGCTATCAAAATAACCCACAAGTTCAGAGGTGCATAACTTCTAATCTAATAATCAGAAATGAACAAACCGAAATTCTGTAGAAATTTAAGGAAGGGTAGGTCAATTGTTCAGAAGATAGCCAATCCAAATTTGCAACACAACTGGAGATAAAGATTCAAGTATGGAGATAAATCAAGGCTTCAGTATATTGCCTGACCTAAACAAAGTCTTTGTCCTTAATTCATTTTTGCTACTGTCTTACTTCGTTCTTAGCCCACAGAACCCATCATAATCCATCCCTTCAAACCCGGATATGGATTATTCCATCCAACTTAAAGATAGGTTAGGGGTAATACCCCAAGGACGGTCAATTGGAGAACTTCATTGGTCATGTTCTTATATGCGGTATTGAAAATCTGGTCTAAATTGCAAAGATGGCTTGATATTCGGAACCCAGTCTCCGATACTGTTGAAGCCCACCTGAAATACTACTCTGATTTAGCACAAAGCTGAGTGATTGGAAATTGTGGAATGCCCTTTTCCAGCAGACTTGGTGGACAATCTGGAAAGCTCAAAACGCCCAAATTTTCAAAGATGTGTTGCCACAGGTGGACGATATAGTTGAACAAATTCAACTAAAGCTTTGGTAATCCTTGAAGGTGAAGAATCGACTTGCACTAGTTGTGGATTTTGGTGCTTGGGACAGAAATCCTATACAATGTATTCGTGAAAAAGTTGTAATCTGTACAAATGGGGGAGACACTTTTTCGTGTCATGTGAATAATACAAAACAAACTTACTTATAAAAAAAAATGCAGAAGCTGCATTTCGAAATAAACAGAGAAACAAGCAGAAGCCTCCTGCTCCAATGGGGAAGTCTGTGGTTTGGGCAACTCTTTAGCAATCCTTTGAAGCGTTCCCACACTTATATATGTTTTCTTGCGGCCTTTGCTTGAAGGATTGAATCTCAGTTAAGATTCTAGCAGTTCTTGAAGGTGGAAAGAAGTGAGTAAGAAAAGCAGTCCTCAATTCTTCCCAAGTCGTGATTGAATTTGGTGGCAAGCTGTTTAGCCACTCTTTTGCTCGATCCTTCAATGAGAATGGAAATAGTCTCAACCTTATGGCTTCTTGATCAGCTCCATGGATCCTAATTGTATCACAAATCTCCAAAAATGCATCTATGTGAGCACATGGGTTGCTGATCTCCGAACCTCCAAAAGTGGAGTAGGCTTGGAGCAAATAGATGGTTGAGGGTTTTAACTCGAAATTATGGGCATAAGTATACAGGCACACATAAAACCACATAGTAACCTAATTACACCTTCATGCCAATCTACGAAGTAAGGTCTCTTGAACATATAAACACAACTCAAGTTTAACTCATTATACTGCAATAAGAATCTCCAGAAAAATCCTGCAGCAAGCCACATAATTAATTGTTATATAAACCAGCTTTTCTTTTCACACTAAAATTGGAGGTTGAATCAAAACGAACAGAAAAATGGATCAGCTAGTCTCCTTTTAACTTTGCAAAAGAAAATATCATACTTCATGAAAGAAAAGACAGGACTCCATACTCACAATGCTGGTGACTCAACCCCTGCCCCAGCGCACAGCTCAGAGGACCGGTATCTTGTCATTGCACCAACGTTTCCTTTCGGAAGCACACACCCTGGAGGCCCTCACCTCCACTGATACTTCTCGGCATGAGCACCTCCAAAACCCATCTCAGAGATCTCAGCCGAACAGCCATACAGGCACCCTTCACACAGTTCATTCCCTCAAGAGTTTGCCACACACGCCTCACATCACCTTGCCCAGGTCGACCTCTAGGCTCCCCTCTTCTCAACACATGTTTCATCTCAACCAGACACACATGGATACATTGCTACAGAACTCACCTATACTTTGTTTGAAACACTTTTCAAATACTTCTGATCATCTTTCACTTATGGATAGACTCACAGCAAGAACTACACATTGAAAACCTATGTCATATCTTTGTTTTTCAATCTTAATACAGCTTCACAAATATAGTAAGATGAATACTTTGAAAACTCGTTCTCTTTCTTCCTCTTCAAATCACACAGTTTGAAAATCATAGGAATAACATTTTCCTTTTAAAAAACTAATTTTCTTTACCCATGAAGAACTCGATAGTAGCTTATCTTGAAACAAAAGGACTACATTGTTCTCTAGTAACACAAACCTCTTCAACACATGAGAATTAACGCTACAAATAAGACAACAACTCGATCCATACTTTAAATCAAACCAGAGGTTTAAATATAATTTACAGAGTTGTAATACAGCCAACTGTCATATAAGGGCAGAAATCATAAGATTAAACACCGACAGAATTCTAACATAGTATTATGAAATCACACAGCAAGAACAAGCATCAATCCCACACCCTCAACTTAATTCTACCAAAACATTTTTTTCGTTTTTTTATTCTCTCTCGTTTGTAAAAATGAAACCGGCATCCTTCTTGAATAAAAACCTCCCGTTTATCAAATCTTTGACTCAGACAACGAAATAAACTTTGCAAGACAAAATCTAAAGTTCACATAAACAAGTCTCATTTTCACATACAATTCACAGTAACATTAAGAAATTCAGTACCTTCCTCTTAACACTCAAAACAAATTCATATGTAAGCCGAAAGTAACAAACAGTCAGATTCAAACATCACCTTCTGTACCCTTCACCGGCGAACCTCAAGAGACCGGTCCTGCAGAAGCGCTTGGAAATGGTGAAGAACGTCGACCGACTTCCGTCGTTGGTCGGCATCCACTCCACCCCACCCGCCTACAACCGGACCTCCGCCTCCGGATTTGCTAACCTCCAACTTCCCCACCTGTGGCTAGACCCGAGTACCCCCAACCACGATGTCGTGGCTCAAGTCGCACGTCTGCCGTGGTGGGACTCAACAGTTCATGCGGTACATTTCACCTCATCTCCCCTCCTCCATTCAGTCATCATATAATAACTAAAAACAGGGAACTCGAAATTCATAGAAATTTAATAACAAAATCATCAGTTCCACTTCATTATTCAGTTCAGAAAACCGCAATACCAAGTTTATCATCCCTACGGAGAACACGTAACAATTCAACACTTCAATGTACGAATGTAAGGGATTCACGTACACAAGCAAAAATTTCCTCCCACAGTAACCATAAACACAGATAAGGTCTTCCTACCTACTGTTTGAAACGTGCAGGGTGTTTAAGATTTAATGAAACACGACATTTTCATGGAGAAAATGCAGGGGTGTAATCATGTAGTTGGAAAGGACCTCAATGTCCTTTGTTTTCGTGCCACGTGATTTCACCCAAACCAAGACCTAAAGCAACAAGGTTAAAAGGTTTGTCATGTAAAAATCCAACAACTTAACATTTTATATCTGTAGCCCCAAGTACCCAAATAATAGACTCAATCTTAGGACTCTTTGTTTCTTTACCACTAATCAAATAATTCAACTGAATGACAACACTAGAACTTAATAGCTTATTGCATAGTCATAATTTGCCAAAGTCCTATGTCATAATTCATAAATATTGCATGTTCTTCAGGCAATTTTCAGTTTCCCTCTCCCACGTGCGCAAGGTGCAAAAAGGAAGTACGGACCCATGAAAGAAATGAACATAGCCATTGTCACATATAGCACGGAGTCAAGCCTCCAACATCTAAGTAGAAAAACAATCAGAAGATATGTACACACGGATTATTGGAATGAGTTTCGATTAGGGAACGTAGAGGTGAACTCACTAGCAATGGGGAAAATATTATCAATACTGTCAAGAAAAAAAATATAAAGAAAATAGAAAAATATGTTGGATCAGTATACTATGAGATCCCCTTGAAATTTAATAAAATTAGCAAAATTCTATTTCTTTACAAGTTCTACAAGTGGGATGCCATCTCACTATCTCGTTAGTCCCAACTAACAAGGTTAGCCTGACTCGTAACTAACCCAAAAATACAAGGTTCACAGAGGGGTCTGTTATGGCAGTGTGGGCCTATGGCTCACACCCAAGCCCAACATTTAAGTTGAAATACTCGAATAATCTTAAGGTCTTCGCATTAAAACAAATTATCCAAATGAAAGTCCCGACCTTATTATTTCAAAAACTAAAGCACACACGTCTAAAACAGGGGTTCGGGTACAACATCATATAACAAATACGTAAATGCATAAAAATCCCAAAATAGCAAATGGTGTCTATCATAAAGTCTAATTAGTAATTACCACCTTCACCCGCCGGAGTACCTGGAAGTAAATAATATTTAATACAACAAGAACCGTGAGCCCAATGGGCCTAGTAGGAAGAGTTAACGAAACACGATTTTAACACCATGAAGTCACATAAGATCACGTAGTGGTTCCCGTTTGTATTTGCCCGCAAGGGAACTTCGGCCCACGGTTGTCAAATTTTATAATTAACGTTCGGCCCATAAGACCTTGTTCAAAAATCCTTTCTAACCATATAACCTTTACAAAACAGCCTACCAAACAATTTTAATTTATTAAACGAATAGAAACAAGGTGCCATATATTTCAAAGTAACAGAATTCAGAAGGTCTTATGAACAGCATATAACATCAATGCCTATGAACTTTAATCACGCAACAGGCCGTAAACCAATCTGATCAACACCTTCCATCCTCTACACCGACAGACCCTGAGAGAATGGTCCTCCGAAAGCGCTTGGAGATGATGAAGAACGTCGACCGAAACTAACGTCGATCGGCGCTCACTCCATCGCACCCGCCTATAACCGGACCCCTCTCTCAAAGTGCATTCATCAACACCTTCTGTCCTCCACACCGGCAAACCCCGAGAGAACAGTCCTCCGGAAGCACTTGGAGACGATGAAGAACATCGACCAAGACTAACGTCGATTGGCCTTCACTCCATCGCACCCGCCTACATCCGGACCTCCCTCTCTCAAGGTGCATTCACGCAGTCGCTTACTCGGGGTCACCACAAGGGTCTCTACCACGGTGCAATGGTTCATACCACTCATTGCCACAGTAAGGACTCTTATCAACAATGATTCACACGGAATCAATCCCAACAAAATCCCTGCGAAACCAAATCCCCCGCCCTCACAATAAAATGTAGGCATGAGAGATACAGAATTCGGTATGTGGATTTAAACAAATCAGGAACAGCAATGAAGCAAACACCCAGCATAACCTCAAGTTCTATATCAGCAACATCAGAGTATCGATACCAATTTTACGTAGCAGGGAAGAAAACAGAGTGATGGCACTAAAACAAAAGTATCGCATCCAACAGAATATAACCCAAGCTAGCACAACAAATCATCAGGCCGTCGCTTCAAATGCCAATCCGAAAGTAGAACTGTTTGTTATACTCCATTCTCACTTCAACATTTCACCCGAGAATTACAGATTTTAAGCAATACTCAAACGCAACAGAATATAGCATATTAAGTCATAAGTTCACCAGCCATCCATCGAAATCTCAAAACCACAAGATGATTATTACGGTTATAAAATAGGAACAGAAATCCAGCAAACTCCGGCAATACAGAATATCCTTCACTAATCGAAACAACATAAACACCAATCGCAGGATGATAACCGAAAACAATAGAATAAGGAAATCCGGAGATAAACATTACTACTGCAACTCCAGCCATAAATCACGTATCACAATATGATAAAATGACTAGCAACAGATTAAGGCTAAGAGATGACAGAACTCAGCACCATAGTGATACAATTAGTTCAGCGACTTCATGTACAATTTGAGTATCAAACAATCTGAAGAACACGCAAGGTAAAGACGATACTACGCATCACAGAAAAATCTGTTAATACACGGACTCAATGCAAAAACTGCTTCCTACCTTCCTGCAATCTTGTGCTGGGATACGAAGGCCTCTTTTCTTATGCTGATTTTCTAGCTACAAATTGGAATGGCATTTTCTACGGGATCCCAAAACTACCAGCCACCCCGACCTAATTCGTGATGAGCCGACCAACTTCCTGCCAAAACAAAAATGAGGGATTCCCCCAGGTCGAAGATGCCAGGTCTCTCGAGCCCCATTTTGTATCAATAAAATTCGTAGCCCCCTCAAACTGGCGGAGCAGAGAGTCCGTCTCTCTTTTCTCATTCTCCAACCGTAGATGTCAATTGTATCATTAGGTTAACCCCCCCACCGTGAATAGTCCAATAATTTCATTGATTTGTTTCACTCTTTGACCGAGGCCCAGAATTCTGCCCAGGCCGAGTCCATACTTCCTCGACGGCCCGATAGAATTGTTAGTTCTGGGCCTCATCAATACATCAACTGGGTAACATAAGTCTCACGTAATAAATGGAAATTCAATCTTTATTACTATTACCCCATAAATATACCTCAATGGCCCATATATATAAATTCGTACAGGCCTCCATTTTAAAACAATTTATTTTATTTTAGTGAGAATGAATTATAAAAATTCTGTATCTTACACACAAGCTCACCCACTCACACGCCCACGCATTCACAAGCTCCACGTTACACGCTCCACGCTCACATGGCCGCACGTTCACATGCTCCATGATCACATGCTCTACGCTTACATGCTCAAACACTCAAACGCTCCGCGGTCAAATGTTCACATACTCGCACGCTCACATGCTTCACGCTCACACGCTCCACGGTCACACGCTCCATGCTCACACCCACACACGCTCCATGCTCACACCCTCACATGCTCCACGCTCGCATGCTCACATGCTCCGCGCTCATATGCTCCATGCTCACATGGTCAATAATTACACACTAAAATGCGCATAAGCTCACATGCTTCACGCTCACACGCTAAAATGCTCGCTCGCCCACTAGCTCCATGCTCACATGCTCACACGCTCACATGCTCACACTCTCACATGCTCACACGCTCACATGCTCAAACGCGCATAAGCTGAAACGCTCACAAGCTCCACACCCACACGCTCACATGCTCACATGTTCAAACGCTCTTATGCTCCCACGCTCCCACGCTCCAACGCTTACGGGACAAATGTAACGTCACACTAATGTGCAAGTATACACAGTCGTACATGTAACACCTTACGGGAAGTAAGGGTCATATCCACAGGGAGTAGTCCTAAACATGCTCAATCTACAACTCGACTAAATGTAAACCGAAAG
>JAOYMZ010063541.1:0-12773 GCA_025802335.1 Pinguicula primuliflora
ACCTTGGTTCAGGGTGATCGTAGTGTGCAGGAGTATGCTATTGAGCTTGAGCGTTTGTGGACACATCTTGATCATTTTTCTCGACCTAGTTGTAGTGACCCCATGTGTACTAGCAGACAGGATACGCTCGACTCCCGTACCATGAAATTCTTAAGTGACTTAAACCCGATTTTTGATCAGCGAAGAGCAATTTTATTGTCCCAACCAGTTATTTCGCCTCTTGATGAGGCCATTTCAGCTATCATGCAGGAGGAGAGTCCATTGAGGTTGCATTCTAGTTCTGTGGTACCTATTTCCTCTGTTGCACATTCTGCTCTTGTCGTATCTCCGGCAGGTCCGCAGGGGGAGACTCGTCGTTGTTTTAACTGTGATGGATTAGGTCATGTGAGCAAGCTATGTCCTAAGCCACCTCGATTTCACAAGGCATGGGGACACGGTCTGTCTGGAGGTCGAGTTCGAGGAGGTCAGTTTGGAGGTCGTATTGGTCGAGGAGGTCGTGGTGGTCGAGGAGGTTTTCGTGCAAATTTGACAGTTGTTGAGGAACAGGGTGCCACTGCTGCATTACCTGAGGCAGGGCACGTGGCATGGGATGATGTCAGCTTGCGACAGCGTCATACTGGAGGGAATCTTGCCCCTGTGATCAGGGTAACTATGGATATCACGCTCATGCTGTGTCTGGTACTTCTACTGCTCATGCATTACCTTCTGATTCTTCCTTACTCACTCCTAGGTGGATAATTGATTCAGGGTCCTCTCGTCATGTGACTGGTACTTCTGAAGAGTTCTCTTCCTATACTCGATTACCCGTACTAGAGAGTATTCATACTGCTGATGGCGCCGCTCAACCTGTGGTTGGTAAGGGTACAGTGAAATGTACTGGTTCTTTGACTCTCTCGGATGTTTTACATGCTCCCTTGTTTTCGGTGAATCTTTTATCTATTAGTGCTATTATTCTTCAATTGAACTGTATTATCTCTTTTGATATTCCTAAGGTGATCTTCCGGGAGAAGCAGACAAGACGATGTCTTGGGACTGGAACGTGGTATAAAGGCTTGTGGTATCTCGATCGAAATGGTATAGACTCTGCTCTTTCATCTATTGTCACTAGTTCTGATGGTAGTACTGTGGAGGATTTGCTGATGCTTCATCATAGGCGGCTTGGTCATTCTTTGTATAGTATTTTGAGTTGCTTGTACTCATCCCTTTCTAGGCACGCAAATAAAGGAAAAATGGTATGTGATGCCTGTGAGCTTGGCAAACATACGAGGAGCTCCTATGCTAGTACTGGTAGTAGAAGTTCGTCATTTTTTGATGTGGTACATTCTGATGTTTGGGGACCTTGCCCCACAGTTGCTGTGAATGGCTTCAAGTACTTTGTGTCCTTTATTGATTGTTGCTCTCGTGTGACGTGGCTTTATTTGATGAAAAGTAAGAGTGAAGTTTTTGCGTGTTTTAAGGGTCGAATCCCACTAGTGAGAAGGAACTCGCTTGGGCCACGACTGCGGGTATGGGCCCGAGTATTGCCTGGTTTGTGAGGGGGTCACTTTGCACAAACCCATATGGATTAGTCGAGGACAGGAATTTACCAAGGATACAAAAGAGAACAAAGATACCATAAGCATAAAAAAAAATCAAAATTCGTCAACAGTTTAGAAAACGTCATGCCAAAAACATTCTAGATTACATGTTTTGATTCCAGCGATCGAAATGTATTGTGTAACAGTTTCGAAAACCTCATGCCAAAAACAATTTGTGTTTATTGCTAGTTAAAAATTTTGCATTTAAAACAGAATTTTAGTTTTTTCAGTATTTAAAAAATCAGGAATGTTAGGTTTACTTACCGCACTTATACTCAATTGAGTACAGTATGCTAAACTACGTCATTTTACAGCAATTTCCTTTTTTTAAATTTTTTTATTTGCTTAATTAGGCAAAACGACGTCGCTTGGCACACTGTATTCAATTGAGTATAAATTTTGTGAGTAAACGAAGTATTCTTGTTAAAAAATTTGCATTTAAAACATGTTTGATCCACCGAATCTTAATATAATACGTTGAATGCTACATGAATCTCATTATTTGACACATTTAATAAACACACATGAGTCAACCATAATGATTAAAAGATAGACAGGCATGTTATTGTGATTTTTGGCAGAATTAATAGGCTCAAATTATCATTTTCCATCTAATACAGAGCAGCAACACGTTGATGTTCTAAAATAAACCAAAATTTACAAAGAACTGATGACGATATGCTTAGTTCGCATAAATATTTGCCTATTTTACGGGAATGCTGGTTGAAAACAAGGGTAACTAAAATGTAAAATTCTTTACACAGAAAGTAGAATCCCAATTTTTTTGAATCCCAAAGTTTTGACCTATAACTTTCAACAATCATGCCATCATGTCTGGATAATCCCTACCGAGCATGTTAAACTGGCCTTCTGCCTTCTTCCTTTCTGGAGGCAGGCAGCCATGATCCAGGAACTCGGAAAATATAATCACAATAAAAAGATGCCAAGTAAGACCTGGAAAAACAAATAATAGCCATAGATACATTATTAGTGAAAGGGCCATTTCCGTTCACTTTCTCGAAAGGATAGAAGAATACTTCAAAACTATCCTCTCACGCACAGAGGCGTCGAATATAAGCAGTCAGCATTTAAGTGATATGGAAAACACAAATATATAACGGAGTTAGAAGGGACAAATTATGAGACACCAAGAACTAAAGTATATATGCATCGTTTGATTAGAATAGGAGCATTTATCCTCCTATATCCTTGCTATATCTATAATCAGATATATTTACTATCATTGGGAATTTGTCCCATATCGGTTAGAGAAACCAAAATAAACTAATATAAATAGAATTTTGGACTACAATCAATCACCATAAGTTTATAGTTTTAATGAGAATTGCCCACCTTCCTAATTATATTACCCCACGCACGCACACCTGCGCACACAAGCCCTGAACACGAAATAGGGCACAGCTATAAAATATAGATACATGCTCAGCTCAACATCATAGGTTTCAGAAATCTCTTACAAACAGAGATGGCAAACCTTTTTGGAATAGTAGAGTCTCAAGGATGTAATCCTATTTCCTTTGGATCTGAACTTTCATCCCCATCCTTAGTTGACAGAAGGGGTTCCTTTTCACTACTGGATTCAGAACTTCGAGCCACACTATTCTCAGTCATGCTTAGTTCTTGTGCCTTTCCACACATCACCAAGTAGAACCCAATAACTATGACAATAGAGCCAGACAAACTGTGGAAAATGTAAATGGTGTTACAATCACCACGAGTAAATATGTGGAGAGAATGTAAATGGTGTTATAATCTTGCAAGTTACCCTCCAAGATAGAGAACATCACCCAAGAAGATAATACCAAGTACAGTCGAAATGACTACGCCCAGAGGATGGAACATGGCAACGAAAAGTGGACCCCTTTTATGAAGACACCATGTGGTCACACTCACTTGAAATGCTGAGCCGAAAACTCCCTAGAAGAGAAAAACTAACACAAGCAAGCATGAGCCTTGTACTTATAGGAAAGGTGCTATATGGCACCGCTATTTGACAAAGCAAAAGCACGGCTTGGATTTGGGAGCACACACACCAATATTGGTGTGTGTGTTCACGTGTAAGCCGTGTATTTGCAGTGTGATATAGCAGTGCCTTATAGCTGTTTTGTACTTATCGAAGGAGGTGAAAGTGGGTAGATTAGAACCGCAACTAACGAATTCATATCGCATTCTGTGTAACAGTTTGGCAACTCACCGAATAAATAACAGCAATAAGTCTGATGTTAGGTTGCAATGCCCAAGAATTTCGATCATTGTCCAAAATCAGAGAGACAATCGAGGAGAGAATGGAAGCAAATAAGCAGTAAAAGAATACCGTGATCAGCTCTGCTGGATATTTCTTAAGAATGGATGCCTGCAAAAGTTTGAACAAACTTTAGGCGCATCTGGTGCAAATTTTTAACAAATTTTGGTTTAGCAAAAACAATTGAAATTTGAAAACAGACCCGACTCACTGGGTTCATGCGTGTGTGTGCGTGGGACAATGTACAATAAATGTGGCCTTACACTCTTAAAAGTGAAGATATCAAGGCAATAAAGTGAAGGTTGAGACTTGATTATTTTATCATTATATACTAGTCTATTTTCCAATTTGTAATCCGTGTTGGATATTTTTACTCTAACACCCTCCCTGCAAGTCCTGTTGATACTTCATTATTTATATTATCAAGGTTTAGCCCAATTAACCTCAGATGCTCTAAGTGCATCAACAGTCGTGGCCTGTACGTAGCTTGGGTTATTGGGTCGCCCCTTTTTTCCTTTTTTGTGGATAGGTGTATCGAGGGCAATGGATCTTTTTTCTCGGTCGTTAAACCATAGAAAGCTCCGATACAAAATTAAAATTTGAAACATACCCGACCCAGTGATTTCAAATTTTGGATGTGCGCGTGTGTGCCAATATATAATGCATGTGGATAACACTCTTAAAACCCAAGCAAGGCAAGAGAGTGACGCACCATATATCATTATATACTAGCCCATTTTTCTGTTTTTAATCCGTGGGACATTTTTTACTACAAAAACAACAAATTAAATTGTACTTTTTCAATTTTCTATCTATTCCGTTGATTGAAATTTTCTTCAAAGTTGTACCTGAACAATTATGAATCCAGAAGCAGCTGCACAGTCTGCTGCAAGGAACAATCCTCCAATTATCCAGCTTAATTGGGATATATGACTATATGTATAGTTCAGATTAGCAGATGACAGGAGAGTGAAGATTTCAGGTCCTCGGTACAGAGTTACTACAAAGGCTCCAGCAATTGAAACTAGAGTTCCACTTGCTTTTGCAAGAAAGCTAGAACTTCTGCAAGCTAGTTTTTCCATCCTAACAAGCAACATTCAAGTAAAAGATGTCTAAATAAGAAGTAAAATCCCAAGTCCATTTGTTCCCGTGATTTACAACACTAATGTGCAGAGGAAAGTAAATAACCTGAATATGACAGCAAGTATAAAAGTAAATCCAGGAACCAGATTCAGCATTGCAGAGGCAAAAGCAGCAGAAGTATAGCTAATGCCAGTATAGCCAGTTAGCTGTGCAAAGCACCTAATAAGCAGTCACACGTGCAACAATAAATGAGTGTAAGAAATAAGCTCTATTAGTAGATCTGGAAAAAAATTTGTTGGATACCGAATATTTGATTAAAAAGGATTATTCTCAGAATCATGAATTTATCACAAAATTATCCTGCTACCGAAAACACTAAGTGAAGAAGAGGTTTATCTCTACAGATTATCCAAATTAAGAGAGTTACCCATCAGCATAACCCAGTTCGAAAAGCTGTAACAGGAAAATGATTATTTTATATTGAGAATGCTGTAGAGGAACTAAGAAACATACCCAAGAACACCTAATGCAAAAAACCCACCGATGAGCATGAAATTGAGAGGAGGTCTACTTGATGGCCTGAACAATCATCCCACAATACATCAACAAGAAAACGCAAGAAATAACTATGTC
The DNA here is from genome assembly GCA_025802335.1 of Pinguicula primuliflora. Taxonomy (NCBI): domain Eukaryota; kingdom Viridiplantae; phylum Streptophyta; class Magnoliopsida; order Lamiales; family Lentibulariaceae; genus Pinguicula; species Pinguicula primuliflora. Next base: position 5,557 of record JAOYMZ010063541.1, read on the forward strand.
AAATAATTGGAGACCCAATGGATGATTGATACTTGTGAACAAGTAGAGATAAAGGGAGCAGCAGAATGGCAGCAAGAGCATTTGAATAAGCAACGAATGTGTAATTGGTCATCCCACTCGCCAGGGCACTTTTGCTTATTATAATCAATCCGACCTGGGCACTTGACGCTAGTACCATGCCTACATACGGTGTAGCTGCATTCTCCAGCAATCCCATTTCACAAATTCTCCACCAGAACCTCAACCGGCACTGGCAGCTAGCTACACCTGCAACTGCCTGGTCTGAGTGGTTGGTTGTTGTGGATGGGAGGCTCAGAGTTCGACAAGATATTTTAAGGCTGGATTTATTGGGCCATACAGAGTTCCCTTTAAATAAAGTGGGCGTATAGATGATAGATCTATTGACTTGTTAATTGTAAGAAATTGGTCCAAAATAAGCATACTTTGTTTTGCAATCGAACGTTGGTTTTGACGAGCCCATTAATGGAATGTGTGTATCATGCTGTTATCATAATCTTATGAGTTTGATTTATTTCCTATGTTTCAATTCAATTTTAAAGCTAATTTATACGAATATTACATGTGAGAGTTGCTAATACCTCATTAGTTGTGTAAATCTTACCATTCCAATTTTATGATTCACGTTTAGAATGTTAATATTGAACTTTAACAGTTATTCATTCATATTTTTGAAATTATGAATGAATCTTTACAATTTGATTCGATCCACGACTCGTAAATTTACTATTTTGATTCACGATTAAAATCACTATATAACAATTATGATATCAACTATCGGATGGGTAGGGATATATGCTCCCCTCTACCAATACCCAGCTTGTACATCGCATCATAAAACGATCATCTTGCAACTACTTTAGTCAGCACGTCTGCAAGTTGATCCTCTAATCTCATATAGGAAAGAGTGATCACTCAATTCTTTAGTTTCTCTTTGATCTCTTTGATGAAGTGCTGGTCAATTTCTACATGTTTTGTTCTATCATATTGAACCAGATTCTCTGAGATATGTATAGCAGCTTTACCGTCGCACCTCAAGGGATGAGGTCAATCAGGTGATAAACTCAACTCAGTAAGCAATTTTCTCAACCACAGCAATTCGATCACCCCTCTTTGAACTCAGTCTCAGTGCTCGATAATGCTACTACTTTCTGCTTCTTGCCCCTACATGTCACCAAATTTTCGCGTACAAATGTGAAGTAGCCTATGGTGGATTTCCGGTCAGTGCGGTTTCCTGCCAAATCAACAACTGTATAAGCCTCTATAATCAAATGTCCATATTTTCAGAATATCACTCCAGTATCAGGGGGTCCCTTGAGGTATATGGCAATCCTCAACGCCGCCTCCATGTGTTCTCTCTATGGCATGTTCATGAAATGGCTCACTACTCCCACTGAATAAGTTATGTCTGGTCTAGTATGTGAGAGATATATCAGTTTCCCCACGAGATGCTGATATCTCTCTATGTCTGCACCCTCAGCACCATCCACTATCCTGAGGCCATGATTGGGTACATTGGAGATTCAACAGGCCGACTCTCCAGTAATCTCGTTTCAGTCAACAGATCCAGAATGTACTTTCTTTGATATATATGAATCCCCAACTTCGTTCTCATCCTCTCAATGCCGAGAAATTATTTCAGCATTTCCAAGACCTTCATCTCAAATTTCTTGAACAAGTTTCACTTCAATTCCTCAATCTCCACTCCATCATTACATGTAATTACCATGTCATCAACTTATATGATTAGACATGTTATCTTACCATCTCTCCTCTTCAGGAACAACGAGTGATTTGAATTACTCTACACATATTCATACTTCCTCATAGCAAGAGAGAATCTGCCAAACCAAGCACGAGGGGATTATTTTAATCCATAGCGAGCTTTCTTCAACTGACATACTTCTGTGTTCAATAAATTTTGTTTGAACCGAGGAGCACCCTCCATATAAACTTTGTCCTTCAAATCACCATGCAAGAAAGCATTCATCATATCAAACTTAAAAAATGACTAATCCTTGTTAGCTACAGTAGAGAAAAACACTCGAATTGTATCAATTTTGGCCATCAGTGAGAATGTCTAACAATAATCAAACCCGTGAGTCTGTGTGTAACCATTGGCTAATAATTTTGCTTTATATCTTTCAATCGACCCATCACCTTTCCTCTTTATCGTGAACACCCACTTACACCCAACTAGCTTCTTTTCTTTAGGCAACCGACATATCTCCCAAGGATGATTATGCTCCAGCGCACTCATCTCCATCTCCAAATCCTGCTTCCACTCATGTACAGGCAATGCCTCCTCAACACTCCTTGGGAGATCCTCTCGATATATATAAATGAAATGAATGTTTTTGTTGACTCAGATTCTCTTCCCCTGAATAAGTTAGCCAATGTATATCGCTTGGAGTCAGAAATATGATCTGGTGAATAGTTTCGAGCAGGAATGCCACGAATACTACGATCGGGTAACACTTGTGTCGGCCTCATAGTGTCAATGTCAACCTCAGGAGCAACCTCAGGTATAGTCTGCACACGAATAATATTAGGAGCACCCTGATGAGATAAGTCATAATCAACAATAGGAGAAGAGACAGAGCCACTAACATCGATATCAGGTAATGGAGACTCACTACGGCGAGGCCAGGTAGCACATTTACCAATCACTGATGATGGAGGAATCCAATCGTGTGGGTCATATATCATACGACTCTTCCCCTGACTCCTTGATTGGATACCCTCATAATAGAACTCAAACTTCACAAAATCACAGTGAAGAGTCATGAACACCTGTTAGGAGATTGGAGCATAACACTTATATCCCTTATGATCCACCCCATACCCCACAAAGACATACTTTAAGTGCACATGCTTTCAGTTTATGACCCTTAGGGATGTGGACCAATATGGAACACCCAAATGCTCGTGGAGGAATTGTAAGGTATGATGGCACTTTAAGATAAGATGATAAGGCTTGCAGGGGAGTCTTAAGTTTGAGAACCTTGGTAGGGAGACGATTTACTAAGTAAGTTGTTGTGGTAATTACCTCAGGCCAAAAGAATGTAGGCACATAGGAATCGAGCATAATTGCTTGAGTGGTCTCCAATAAAATGTGATTTTTTTCTCTGTCACTCCATTTTGTTTGGGGGTGTAGGGACAAAAACTTAGGTGAATAATGCCATTCTAAGTGATAAGAAAGTCATAGAATGATTCGCAAACTCACCCCATTGTCAGACCGAATTTTTTTCAGAGACACCCCAAATTGATTTTGAACCAACCGATAAAAGTGCAGGAATTTACCAAAAACTTCAGATTTATTTTTTCAAAAATAAATTCAGCACATCCGATTGCAATCATCAACAAATAAAAGAAAATACTTAAAGTCTTTCCCTCCAACAATAAGTGTAGGTCCCCATATATCAGATTGGTGCAAAAGTAGTATTACAATGAGACACACTCCTGGAAAAGGATACTCTATGAGTTTTAGAATGTACACATGAATCATAATTAATAGAAAAATAGAGAATTTAGAGAATAGTTTCTGAAGATGCCAATCAGATGGATTACCCAATCTATAGTGCCACAACCATCCCTTTATATCACCACAACTTCAGACATTCAATGCATCCCTAGAAACAACAACCTCATCCACATAATATAACCAAACCCACTCGGTGCCACGCTCAATAATCTAATTCGTTCGGATATCCTAAAATACACAAAATGAGGGATATATTGTCATCATACAATTCAATTCCTTAGTAACCTGACTAATGGAGAGCAATTTGTGACAATAACGACAGAATATATAAGCAGTTAGAGAGCGTAAGGGTCAGAGTAATCTCAATCGCTCCAGATTCCTTAACCAGAACACGCTCACCATTAGCAGTCTAAATATGACTTGTCCGTGAATTATGTCTAGTCACCATATCAGCAACATTATAAATGACTGTATCAGTATCTCTACAGTTAAAAATTCAATTCAAAATTTTTCTACCAACCCTCAAATAATCGAATGAAAACACTTTTGCCTAAATTCAATTTGGTATCGGAGCCCTAAATTCCTAAAATCACTACCACCAAAAACCCAAAATCTCTACCACAAGTTCTTTTCTGCCGCTGCAGATTTTCTGCCGCTAATGCCAGCCGACTGCCCAACCCACTACGCGATCTCCCCTCCCTCTCTACTGTGCGACTGCATGCGCCGAGCCCAACACCATGCGACCGCATCTCTGGTCGCGTGACAGCAAGCTCATGCAGCCAACATCCGGCATTGGTACCCCAGTAGTCGACCCAAGCAATTTTCCATCCATGTTTCCGGTTGGGTGGCCTATTTTTCGGCTGGTGGTCGGATTTTTCCAGATCTGGGATTTTTTGAATTGGCAGATTTGAGTTTTTTTGGCTGGTCAGTTGGATGGTTTTTCTGTTGAATTGGCAGTGATTAGTGCACTGTTTTTTTGTTTTTGGCTGATTCGTGATGGGTGTTATGAGATATTGCATTGTAGATTCAGTTGTGGGTTGGATTGAGTGTGTTTTTTGGAGCATTGAGTGGAGGTTTGTGATGTTTTTTGTGAATTGTTGATTGGCGATTGGAAGTTTTGTGGATTGTTGATTGTTGATTGAGAATTGTGGTGACATGTGGGTTGTTTATTGTGTATTGGTGATTGGATTTGATTGTTTTGTGGATTTGTTGAAACATGACAAAAACTAAAGAGTTGAATCCTTGAGCAACTTAGATCCTGAGGTTGTGAAAATGTTGCTCGGACTCATGAAGCACGCTAGTGGTTTCTGAAGTTCTTCTGAGATGCAGGTTAAGCTACATCTCCCGCATATAGATCTGAAGCTTGATGGCTCGGTGACTTATTTTAGTTGGGCACGTCATGTCAAGGCTACCTTGTTGGGAAAGAGGCTCGAAGCATACTTGACAGATTCTTCTATTTATGCCATTAATGGGTGGAAATCTCATGAATCCATACATGCCACACTATTTGTTTGGTTACTGAACTCAATGGTACCATCTATTGCCTCAAGTGTGGATGGTATTGCCATTGTGAATGATATCTGAGCTAAGTTGAATAAGACCTATGCTGGGGTCGATAATCATATGCAGGTATTTGAGATTCAACGTGATATTCAAACATTAGTTCAGGGTGATCGTACTGTGCAGGAGTATGCTATCGAGCTTGAGCATTTATGGACATAACTTGATCATTTCTCTCGGCCCAGTTGTAGTGATCCCATTTGTACGAGCATACGGGATACGATCGACTCCCATACTATGAAATTTATGAGTGACTTGAACCCTATTTTTGATCAGCGATGAGCAGTTCTATTGTTCCAGTCAGTTATTCCACCTCTTGATGAGGCAATTGCAGCTATCATGCAAGAGGAGAGTCGTATGCGGGTTGCATTCTAGTTCGGTGGTACCTGTTCCCTCTAGTGCTTGTTCTGCTCTTGTTGTATCTCTGGCAGGCCCACAGAGGGAGACTCGTCGTTATTTTAACTGTGATGGACTAGGACATGTGAGCAGGCTATGTCCAAGCCACCTCAAGTTCGTGAGACGTGGGGATGCGGTCAGTATGGAGGTCGAGGTCGTGGAGGTCAGTTTGGTGGTCGTAGTGATCGAGGAGGTTTCCGTGCAAATCTGAGAGTTGTTGAGGAGCAGAGTATGATCATTGCATTGCCTGAGGTGGAGCATGCAGCATGGGATGATGCCAGCTCGAAATAGTTGCATACTGGAGGAAGTCTTGCCCCTCATGGTACGGGTAATTGTGGATATCATGTTCATGCATTGCCTTCTAGTTCTTCTTCACTCACTCTTAGCTGGATAGTTGATTCGGGGTCCTCTCGTCATGTGACTGGTGCTTCTGATGAGTTTTCTTCCTATACTCGATTATCCATACCAGATAGCATCAATACTGTTGATGGAACTGCTCAGCCTATGGTTGGTAAAGGTACAGTGAGGTGCACTGATTCTTTGACTCTATCAGATATTTTACATACTCCCTCTTTTCCGGTGAATTTTTTATCTATCAGTGTTATTATTCTACAACTGAACTGTGTTGTCTCTTTAGATATTCTAAAGGTGATCTTCTGGGAGAAGGGGATGGGATGTTGTCTGGGGGCTGGGACATGGTATAAAGGCATGTGGTATCTGGATCATGATGGCATAGACTCCGCTCTATCGTCTATTATCGTTGGTTCTGGTGGTTGTTCTGTGGAGGACTTGTTGTTGCTTCACCATAGGCGGTTTGATCATCCTTCATTTAATGTTTTGAATCACTTGTACCCATCCATGTCTAGGCAAGCAAATAAAGGAAAACTGGTATGTGATGCCTGTAAGTTTGGTAAACATACAAGGAGCTCCTATACTAGTACTAATAGTAGAAGCTCGTCTGTTTTTTATGTGATACATTCTGATGTCTGGGGACCCTATCCCACAGTTGCTGTGAATGTTTTTAAGTATTTTGTGTCCTTTATTGATTGTTACTCCTGTATGACATGGCTTTATTTGATAAAAAGTAAGAGTGAAATTTTTGGTTATTTTAATGATATTTCACAAGAATGTTCAAACTCAGTTTGGTACAGTTGTGAAAGTTATGCGCTCTGATAATGGTACCGAGTATACTAATCTTGTTTTGGTGAGTATATGTCCTCTCACGGTATCATTCATTAGACTACATATCCATACACAATAGAAGATAATAGGGTGGTTGAACAGAAGAACCGTTATTTTCCTGAGGTTGCTCGGAGCATGATGATTTTGATGAATGTTCCCAAGTACTTATGGGGACAGGCTATTTTCATTGCTGCCCGGTTAATTAACCAAATGCCTTCTCGTGTGTTTGACTGGAAGTCTCCCTTCGAGGTGCTGACAAGTCAAAGTGGAGAGCTCCTCCATTGCGGATTTTTGGTTGTGTTTGTTTTGTGTTGGATCGCCGCCCATCTGTTGGTAACTTGGATTCTCGAGCACTAAAATGTGTATTTATGGATATGCTGCGACTCAAAAAGGATATGTGTGTTGGAGCCCTGTCGATAGACGATTATTTGTGAGTATGGATGTTACATTCCGAGAACATGAGCCTTATTTTACTGAGATTTGATGTGGATTTATCGAGGTGTCACAATCCTACCAAATTTACATTTATAATACCAAGACAACTCTAGACTCGTATAGAGAGTAAAGAAGTCCCGGG
>JAOYMZ010063552.1:0-12773 GCA_025802335.1 Pinguicula primuliflora
TGCAGGTTGAACAAATCTCTGTACGGTCTCAAACAGGCGCCGAGATGTTGGTACAAGAGATTTGATTCCTTCATCATAACAGACTCAATGCAGACCCTTGTGCATATGTCAAGAGGTTTGGTGATAAAGATTATATCGTGTTGCTGTTGTATGTCGACGACATGTTGGTAGCAGGCCCTGACAAAGATCGCGTCGAAGAATTGAAGACACAGTTGGCTAGTAAATTTGAAATGAAGGACTTGGAACCGGCAAACAAGATTCTAAGAATGCAAATTCATCGAGACAAAAATAATAGGAAGATTTGGCTCTCTCATAAGAACTATCTGAAGAAGGTCTTGCAGTGCTTCAACATGCAAGAATGTAAATCAATTTTTACCCCTCTACCTATTAATTTCAAGTATTCTTCCAGTATGAGTCCTAACAGCGAAGCAGAGAGGATGGAGATGTTTCGAGTACTGTATGCATCAGCAGTGGAAAGCTTAATATTCGCAATGATTTGTACGAGACCAGACAACTTGAGGCAAGTACACATTTTCTACGCAGTCAACTCATTTGCAGATGCAGCAAGAAGCGGATGGAAGCTATTTTGCAGCGACACTGGGAAGGATAGCATTAAGGTGAGTGCAGTTTTTCTCACAGAGACTACTCTGTGAAAGATTACCTACAACAGATAATATGTTAAAGAGGAGTATACAACTAAAAGACCACGAAGCAACTTGTGTAAGCTGTGATAGACAGTAGGAGACAATTTGGCATGTATTCTTTGTATGCCCATAGACGCAATCAATATGGAAGGAATACGAAAATTTTCAAATGGAGGACGGTATATATCGAATTATATTTCTTATATCCCGAATTCTAATCCTGTCCATCTACTATTGATCTAACGGTCAGGATTAAATCACTTAAATTGAACGAATGTTTAAATACTGACCATCCATTGTTGATCCGACGGCTAGAATTAAAATTCAGGAGGTAAGAAATACCGTCCGATATATAACGTCGTCCAACAGAAATTTTCTCAGAAACGAGGTAAAATAGTTGATGGAACCTTAAATTAACTCAAGATAAAATAGTGATTCATGTTGAAGAGCTTTTTTTCTTTTTCTACAAGTACATGGCAGCTAACCAAGCTTAAACAGCTTACAGATCTCCATACCCACCCCTCCACCAATTAAGAACAAATGAATGAGAAGGCAGGCCTTCCTCCATCTTTGCAAAATTTGAAAAAAAAAGAAAGACAAAATAGATGCTGCTTTTCCCTACCTAAAATCAAGTTTACACCACCCCAGCTACAAAATTTTCCTGTTTTCAGGACCATATATATTCTTCTTCATTGTCTTACCAAGTTTCCAACATTTGGCAGACAGGCTAACATGTCTGGTTTCATTGTCTTCAGGACCATTATATTCTTCATTTTCTGCTTCAATTCCATGTTTACTAAAATTCTTGTGCTTCATGGTTTGGACAGTCACGTTCAAACATATTTTCCAGAGGACTTCCAAATTCTGCCTTCAAGGGATACTACCATCACAGTAACATCATCATGGTACTTGCGCCGATCTCCTTGCGGAATGTCCAGAAGCTCATGAAAATCCATTCCTATAAATTAGTTACCGAACATGTTTTTAGTAGCAGCTACAAGTATAAAATTCCAGAACATGATTGCATATTCTACTCTAATTACCCTCGAGCACAGTCAGGGCATATTGTACCAGTCATCTTTCATATATTTTAAAGAAGAAATTTTATACCAGCTTTTTTTGCAGCACGAAATAGAAGCTCCTCTATCAGGTGCTGAGCAGGGTCTCCGTCGGGGAACTTTTCCAGAAAATGTCGAACGTGGGAAACAACCTCTTGGTTGCTAAAATACTGATACAAGCCATCAGATGAAAGCACCAAGAATTGATCTCTGGAACAGAGTTTGTGGTGGTGAAGAGAAGGTGCACAGGATATATAGGGTGCTGTACCGATATAATCATTCCGGAACATTTCTAACAATGTATCATTCCATCTACGCTGCAGCAGCAAGCATCACGAAGATATTAGAGAGGGTGAAAAAATGCAAGTAACACATGGCAAACTAAATTACATGTAGAGGGACTATAAAGTTCGTCCTAATAATAGCATATGCTCACCAGTGATGCGAAAGAAAAAAAAACATGTAGCATAAATGATAGGTAACAAGGCGATGGAGACCAACGAACAATTTATCAAAGAGATGCAGCAACAAGTGGAGTGAACTAATGGAGGAATTGATGCATAGCATTCCTTTACAAGAGGATCAGCACAAACTAAAATCCGACTAATAACAAACCTGTTTGAGGAATCCAGCCCCGAATGCACGAGTAACTTTAAGACGGCCTTTCACTCTCCCATTCACTATACAATTCCTGTCATCTGGGTGCTCATTTTGAATTCTAAGAATTTCCTGCCAACGATTTGAGAAAAATAACAGGTTACGATATTTCAATGATACCCGAGCAGATGACACTTTCGCCATTCAAGAATATTAAAATTCTACCCTATGAATTTGACTTCACAAAACATATGAGTTGCCATGTGCTCATTCAAGAAATGAATAAAGTAACCATATTATACTTCAAAGAACAGTATTGAAAAAAGACTACTAGAGCTGAAGACAATATCTCTAACAAACGCAAAGACATTCTCCACATCATATGCTGTATCAATTTGAAAAGATAATTGCTGACAATTTAGTTCAAAGAGCTCCAACATCATATACCTATTTCCAATTCCCACTTTGTGTAATCTAACTACCCAAGACTACCGATAAATGGGATATGGAAAAGCTAATAGATCAAAGATCAAACACTGAGAAAAGAAAACCATAAAATTTTCCCATTATCAGAAGCTTCTCATCATTTGCTTGAAATCCAAACTTAGCACATTAAGTAGTTCCTGGTGGTTATAACATCCAACTTCATTTGAATGTTCCATCTCCGCAAAGAATACACAATTGCATACGAGTTTATTTTGCTTGCATTTGTTTTCCCAAGTCCGACAGCTCTGACCATATATCTAAATTTCACGATTTAATGAGTATTCACTACTATTTTACGCATCTCACTATTCAGCCTACATATTCCAATAGTCCGGGTGATATTAGTTTCCAGTTTTCCACCACTTGCAAACATTTGCAATGATAATCATTACCATCCCTACAGTACAGCGATCAAGCATCTAAGTCTGTTAAAGCAGTATTTTGTGTCTTGAACCATTAAAAAAATCCCCTTCCTTCGAGGTATGCAGAAACAAAAAGAAGATAGCATAAACGAAGAGGTAGTTCGAAACAAAAATATAGACACTTGGGGTTTGTCTTTAGGACCTCTACTCATGAAAGGTGGCCCTACCTAATAAATAAAAACAATATACAGAAATGAACCAGTTATGTTGAGTATCAATGACATAGCAAAGATAATGAGATATCTGAACCATAATGTAACATGAACAAGATAATCAAATCAAACAAAGAGAGTCAGAGGGAAGTTTAGCAGATTAACTTCTTCACGTTGAAACTCCGTCATAACTGACCATTTTGGTTTATGAGCAAAAATTGGTTGAGCTAACAACATGAAGTATGCGCTACAGCTTCCTGGTAGAGAAACCGAGGGCAAAAAAATTTAGTTACTCTCACCAGATCTTTGCATGTTATTGAAAATCATGGAAATTTTTCAGTTGTTCCTTTAACAGCCAAGTTAACAAGGACAGATATTCAATATAGATAAACTTAACGCCAAGAGATAGATGGTATGTGGTGGGTATAGTTGGTGAATCATCTATTACGAAAAAATAAAATCATGGAGTGGAACACAAAAATTACCTCCTCGATGCTCGTGCTATGGTCGGTGGACAACTGTAGTGCAGTCAAACTCATAGATTTAGCTGCATTCACTGATTTATCCTCCCTGTCAATGACACCTGCAGGCTCTTCAACTATGCCCTCACCATCAAACTCATCAGACCCAGGATTAACGGATTCTTCTTTAAGACAACTGACATCTGGAGGCTCAAGTTGCGCCACAATGGCTCGACTATCTCCAACATTCATTACGTATACATCTTCATCTCTCATCAGAACAGCCAACAAGCAAGATCCCATCAATGCTAACTCTGGGTAACGATCAAGAACCCTGTCGGTTAAATCCAGGTAGGCCTTTTCCGTCATATCGAGAGCTCTAGCCATTGCTCCCAGGACCAATTCATGATCAACCAACCCTCCCTTTCGCTTCCTATCAAATCTGTTGAGTCTCTCGTTCCCCAAATCCCCATCATCTGTGACATAACCCTCCCTGTTTTCTCCCATTGCTTTCTGTTTACCCTCTAACCAAAATCTCCAAGGGAACGACCTGCTGGTATCCTTAACCCTATGCCTACTCAACAAACCATGTTTTAGTTTTGAAAGCAATAAAGAGCTTCTACTCACTGCTGAGCCTGCACCGTTCACAGTCAATGCATCAGCAACTGAGAAAGCAAATCTTTGAGAACCAGATAAATCCAATCCATCTTCGGGATGATCCTCCACTAAGAATTCCCATAATCTCCTTCTCCTCATCTCAACTTGCCCTCCAAACACAACCTTTTTAACTGATTGTGATTCCACCACTCCTTCCTGTCTTTCCCTTATCTCACGGTTATCCACTGCATTAGCATCTGATGGATCCGAATTCTGTGCAAGATCAATACTTTCTGATGCCACGCCTGCATCCGTTGTATCCCAAAACACCCCTTCTAATTCACTATGCACAGCTTTGTACAAATGACTCATCAGAAACTCTGGGGCATCAGGTCCATTGAATCCATCATAAATCCCAACAAACAGCCAGCCTAACTCCTCTGATACAACCACATGCACCCGATCCTCACCTGCCTTCCCTAGCGCCCATTGAACATTGCTCTCAGAATCCATGTTTGATACCTCTTTGCAGGTATCACCTCCAGGAGGGGTATCCTTTCTTCCTCCACCAATGAAGTTCCGCACCGGTACGACTGAGAAGTTCCTATACAATGCTTTCCTTATGGCAGAAATACTCTTCTTCCTCCTCCTCTTTTTAGAGTACATTTCGCCCAGTGGTGCTGAGAATGGCACTCCCCCACTGTTATCACCAGCAGCAGTGGCATCAAGAGGTCCAGAGAGAGCGCCACGCTCAATCGGCCCAGACATAAAAAATGTCCTTTCCTGCGGCCCTGACTGCATCTCCATGCCCCTAGGCATCCGCTGCAGAGGCAAAGCGGTAAATGACGAAGTACTCTCAAATCCGTCCAGCATAACATTACCCTTGCACCCGCTACCGCTCGCAGCGTTTTGCTGATTTGGGGCATCGGCGGCATCGCTTAGAACATCGTCCTGTTGTAGGACAGTTACGGGAGTCCATGAATTGGCACTAACAGATGCCCCTGATATAGCCCGGAACCCAGTCTCCGGATAACCGGTCTGTTTCGAAATCGCCTTTTGCTGTCCGGCATCGTCGAATCTGAGTGACTGCGACGGCGAAACAAACCGATCGGAGTGAGTGGGGGATACGAACCGCGCGGAGGATCGTACGTAGCAGAATGAATGCCCGAGGGTTTCGTCAATCGGTGCATTCTCCGTGCAAATGTCATCCGTTTCGTACCTTTTGGGAGTTGAACCCGGATTGAAACATCTCGACACATGCGAAAACCCCGCCCCCATCACATCCGGACACTCATCCCCGGCCAAACCCACAATAATTCCAACCGAAGAATCAGAACAAGAAAACAAAATTCAAACCTCCCCTTCACCCCCCAAAGAACTATAAATCAATCCAGTAACACACACCGCACCCAAACCAACTACTCCCAGCGCCGTCTGACCGTAACCAGAATATGAATAAAATGATGTAGTGGAGAAGGTATATAAATGTGGGATTAGGAGCCCCGAAGTCAGTCGTAGTAGGTGTTTCTCGAGGAAGAGAGAGTCAAACAGGCGGAGACTCTCTGTCGCTGTGCTGTTGCTTTGCGTTCTGGGTTTTAATCTTCTGTCGCAACATTTCCCTCAACAAGAGTCGCCCCTTCATTGACTGGTGTGGACTGTGGGCTGGACCAGTAATGAAATATTTCATCTTTCTATTTTAGAATTTAAAATAAAAATTAGCCAGTCGATGCATCTTGAATAAACGGTTGTGATGGAATGGTGCAGAGGACGAGACGCAGGAGACTACTACCGTCGAGGTGAGAGAGAGACCAGAGAGGGAGAGGTATTTGAAATAATATAGTTTTTACTTTTTATTCAAATGAAAATAATAGTCAGGGGTGAGCTGACCCTTTTTGCCTGTGTTTTTAAAAAATTGAAAGGGAAGGGGCCCACTTTAAAGACAAAAAAAAAATCTAAAAATTATAACCGCGAGAATAAAATAAGAGTGATTTTGATAAAAAACAATAATAATAGTGCCTTTCTTTGCAAAATAATATTAATAATAATAGTGATTGATATTAGTCCGATTAATTTCAACAATACTCAATGGTATTGTCAATTTTTTTTGTAGGTCAAAGTATTGAACCTTGAATTCGTATATTGAAAGTTACTCAGATCGTTAATTGAGCTAATTGGATTTGATCAATGGTTATGGAAATAATCTTCATGTTCAAGGTTGAGGGTATTATTGCGTACATCGTACCCTCCATAAATCCTGCCTAAGACAAGATTTACTAGGTATATTTAGTTTGGTTTGATTTGATTTGGATTTAATCAATAACATAGATGATGTCCAGTTCTGCGATGAATTCAGTTGTTGGATTTACTTAATTTATTTTTTTGCATTATGCACTTTTTTTTCTTTATTTTTTCAATTTTTTTATTCCCCTTTCTCATACTTTTTTCCTTTAAATTTCGATTTTCCACTTTTGTCTTTTACTCTGTATGGATCTTGACTCATTTGTCGAAAATATGCTGCCATCCCATCTGCTCTTTTGGTCAACTCCCACACCTCCTTTGAGGGGGGCCTTTGTCCGCAACGTAGCTTTGAATAATGCACAACATCAGACCATCGTAAGAATCTCAACTTTAATTTGAAGACGAGTCACGGTCTGGTCTATAGCCTATTAAATTCGATATACCATAATTTGGGATTATTTTCAATCTTAATTTCAATGATTGATTTCTCAATGATTATACGAAAATAATTTCAAATTTGCTTACATTATTGCCGAGAAAATATAAAATCCTTTCCAAATTGTTGCCAAAAACATAGACCGGTTACAATTGCAGGAGATAAATCTATTAATCTAGCCGTCTAATGTTCATATATTGGGGGCAGCTACTCATGGTTATGTACATGATGCAGTTACTCCAACTATTATTGAACCTAGCAGGAGTTCATTCTATCTATATATTAAGATAAAATTCAAAACACATTTTTAATTATACTTTTGCAATATATTAAGTGAATTAGCACTTTTATATTTATCTCATATTTTAATTAAGTCAATTATATTAGGTGAATGCTCCTCTTATTTTCTCATGGATTCTCTTCTCTTCTCTTCTCCAAAATTTATATTGATGCATCACCCCTTTCATCCAAAATCCCTAACCCTTGCGAGAAGATGCATTTTGAAGAAAAATTGTCAGGAAGATGGAAGACGTAACGCAGATGATTGTTCGATTGTCTTCTACTTCTGAATTCAGAAGTTTCCTTCATATTGCGGCACATATTTTAGTAAATGCTATGTAACACGAACAGTGGCTTTAGCCACGGATTATACCTAGTATCTAATTACATTGACAAATGGAAGTGGGTACTTTGATCACAGATTCACATGCCAGTTCTATACCTACTATCAAGTACATTTATTCTACTAAGAACACTTAACGAGAAACTAATGCATGCACCATGGGATGGGAAGCACGAAATAAAAATACATGCACTATTTATGCTTGGAACAGATTTGATGGAGTTTTATGATGTATTTAGCTTTTAGTTTAGTGTTAATACAACTAGTTTAGCTGCTAATTATGTTAATCTGTTTACACGCTTTTTAAAGTTGTAAAAAACACGTGTGAGTGTCTTATGTTTGGCTTTTGAAATGTACGAGTACAATGAGTTTTGCGGTGTAATGAAGAAATAGAATAGCAGAAACTTTCTGCGAAGAAAAAACCCTCTATGCTTACAAATCTTTTCCTCTGTTTCGTTTTACAAGAATTCTCTAAATTAAGTCCACTATAACTCACAGCTGGTATCAGAGCACGATGAATACAGCCAGTTCGAACTCCGCTGTGAAGGGTATCAGATGTGGGCTGTTAAGATGCAGGCATATCTTAAAGGTCAGTTACTTTGGGAATCGGTTGAATCTGACAAAGAACCTGAGTTAACCGACAATCCAACCATAACGCAGCTGAAGGTTTATGAAGAAAAAATGTCTCGGCGATATCGAGCTGTAAGTGTTCTCCATTCAGCTGTAAATGAGACAGTATTTAGCCGAATTATGGATTGTTCAACTGCTAAAGAAATTTGGGGAGAACTTGGAATTTTTTTCAAGGAAATCGGAAAACCAAGCAGTTGAGGCTATTCAATCTTCGAAAAGAATATGAGATGTTGTATATGCTTGAATCTGAGACGTTAAGAGAGTATATTGATCGACTTATGAAGATTGTGAATCAAATTAGGTTGTTGGGTGAAAAAGTGGATGAGTGTAGACTTGTTGAAAAGATTATAGTGACGCTGCCTGCAAAATTTGAGGCAAAGATTTCATCTCTTGAGGATGCTTATGATGTAACTGATATGTTTGTTTCTGAGTTGGTCAATGCATTAGAAGCTGCTGAACAACGTATTGCATTTAGAGATTCTCATAAAGTTGTTGAAAAGGCCTTGTTAGCTCACATGTTCAGCGGAAAATTTGATGGCAAGCTGAATTTAAACCGTGAGTTAAAAGATGAGCCTAAGAAAAAGAAACAATGGGAGAAAAAGGAGAAAGGTAAAGCAGGATTGGTTAAGCGAGTGATAGGAAAAAAGGGTTGTAAATATCCTCCATGTCCTCATTGCAAGAAGACTAATCACACTGAGCACTTCTGCTATTATAAACCTAAAATTCAGTGTAAGCAATGTCAGCAGTTTGGACATGTTGACAAGGTTTGTCCTAAGAATAAACTGAAGCAGCAAGCTCATGCAGTTCAGTGTTCGGACAACATTGAAATTCAGGAAGATTATGTCTTTATGGCTTCTGTTACTAAAGATGCTTCTACTTTAGAACAGAATGATTGTATTTGGATGCTGGACAGTGGCTGTACTCACCATATGACTCCGAATGAGAAGTGTTTTATTTCTTTGAAAAATACTACAGGATATCAAGTAAAGATTGGTGATAAGTCTTTGATTCCTGTAGTTGGTGAAGGCAGTGTTGCTGTTCATACTGATAAAGGTATGAAATTTATTGATGATGTTTATTTCGTACCAAAGATAGCTCATAATCTGCTCAGTGCTGGTCAATTACTTGAGAAAAATTATCAGTTGCTGATGAGAAATCAAAAGTGTGATGTCATAGATCCTTTGGGGGATTTTCTGTTTACTGTACAAGACCTTTACCATTGATTTGCAGACTGTTAAAGTAGAAGCCCTGGTAACAGTTTCAGAAAATTCTGCTTTATGGCATAAGAGTTATGGACATCCGCAAATTGAAGCTTTGAAGTCAATGGCTTCAAAAGAAATGGTCAGGAATTTGCCAACTGTTTAAAAAATGTCTGAGGTTTGTGGAGTTGCCAGGAAGGTAAACTTCAACAATTACCTTTTCCAGCAACTCAGGACTTAAAGACAACTCAGAAGCTGCAATTAGTACACTCAGATGTGTGTGGACCGATGTCAGTTGAGTCCTTAAGTGGAAAACGTTATTTT
This sequence comes from Pinguicula primuliflora, assembly GCA_025802335.1. NCBI lineage: Eukaryota > Viridiplantae > Streptophyta > Magnoliopsida > Lamiales > Lentibulariaceae > Pinguicula > Pinguicula primuliflora. Next base: position 9,867 of record JAOYMZ010063552.1, read on the forward strand.
CTGAGTTTTGCTGATGACTTTATCAGATATTGCTGGATTTATTTTTTGCAGCAGAAATCTGAGGTGTTTACTTATTTCAAAGGTTCAAAAGTTTGGCAGAAAATCTGAGCTCCTGTCTTATGAAATCCTTTCGCAGTGACAATGGGACTGAATACACTTCAAATCAGTTTCAAGAATTTTTGAAGGAGTCTGGAATTCATCACTAACTCACTGTGACTTACACACCGCAGCAAAATGGTGTGAGTGAAAAAAAGAATAGAACATTGATGAATATGGCTCATTGTTTACTGTTTGAAAAACATATGCCGAAGAGTTTTTGGGCAGAAGCTGTAAACTGCTCAGCTTATCTGCAAAACAGATTGCCTAGTAAAGCATTGAAGGTTAAAACTCAATATGAAGTTTGGTTTGGGTTGAAACCTTCAGTTGAGCATCTACGAATCTTTGGGAGCATCTACGAATCTTTGGGAGCATCTGTTATATACTAGTTCCTGAAGTTAAACGAGATAAATTAGACAAAAGAGTTGAAGTAGGAATCTTTACAGGATACAGTAATGCAACAAAAGGGTATAGAGTTTATCATCCAGTGACAAAGCAATTTTCTATAAGTAGAAGTTTGACATTCGATGAGAATGCATACTGGGATTGGGATAAAATGGTGGTCTCAAAATCTGATCAGCCATTTATCTCTACTATTCTCATTGATGATTTTGATGATTGTATAAAACAACAGAAAATAAAATCTTTGTCAGAAATTTATGAAAGCTGCAAGGTTGCTTCAGTTGAACCTTCGGATGTGTATGAAGCTTTAAAAAGTCCAGAATGGAAGTCTGCAATGCAAGAGGAGTTGAAAATGATTTCAAGATATAAAACGTGGAGTCTGGTTGACAGACCTTTGGATAAACATGTGATTGGTCTTAAGTGGATATTTCAGTTGAAATTAAATCCTGATGGATCAATCAACAAGCATAAAGCAAGACTGGTGGTAAAGGGATTTAACCAAGAAGCTGGAATAGATTACTGTGAAACATTTGCTCCAGTTACCAGGTTAGATACTATAAAACTCTTATTATCACTTGCTGCGCAAATGAAATGGATTGTTTATCATCTTGATGTGAAATCTGCATTTTTAAATGGTGATTTGGATGAATGTGTTTATGTTGATCAACCTCCTGGTTTTACGGATGATAAGAATCCTGATAAAGTCTATTTGTTACATAAGGCTTTATACGAATTACACCAAGCTCCAAGAGCATGGAATGCCACCATAGATAAATGCTTGATGTTAGTAGGTTTTCATAAAAGTGAAAATGATGATGCATTATATGTGAAGCATTTAATGTCAGATACTGTTATCTTAGCACTATACGTAGATGACATATTGCTTACTGGAACTTCAATATCTGAGATTGATGCTGTGAAACAAAAACTAAGTTAGTTATTTGAGATTACTGACTTAGGAAAATTGTCTTACTTTCTGGGATTACAAGTAAGACAAAGTGCAGAAGGTATTTTTATTCATCAATCTAGATATGCTTCAGATTTGTTGAATAAGTTTAAGATGAAAAACTGCAAACCAGTAACTACACCAGAAGTTCAGGGTGTAAAATTTTCAAGAAATGATGAATCTGAAGCATGTGATGCTACTATATTTCGAAGTTTGATTGGGTCCTTACTGTATCTATGTGCTACGAGGCCGAATATTCTCTTTATGACTAGTTTACTGTCTTGTTATTTGGTAAAACCATCTGAAATTCACTATACTGCTGCAAAAAGAATTCTGCGATACATAAGAGGAACTACGGATTATGGAATCCTGCTTAAGTCCTCTGTTCCTGTCGAATTACTTGGATATGTTGATAGTGAGTTTGGTGGATCTATTGATGATATGAAAAGTACTACTGGTTATTGCTTCTCTCTTGGGACCGGTATGTTTTGTTGGAGCACACATAAACAGGAATGTGTAGCTCAATCCATAGTCGAGGCAGAATATGTTGTTGCTGCCTCTGCAATGAATCAGGCAGTGTGGATCAGAAAGGTTATGAAGGAGATGAAGTATCTAAAATCAAAGCCTACAGTGATATATTGTGATAGCAAATCTGCTATTGCTATAACAAGAAATCTTGTGCAGGCACAGAAGAACGAAGCATATCAATGTCAAATATCATGCTATACGTGAAGCTGAAAAATATGATGAAATTAGCTTGGTGCATTGCAAGAGTGAAAGCGAGATTGCAGATGGATTTACAAAACCTCTTCAAAATGATAAACATTGCAAGTTTGTTCAGATGCTTGGAATACTAAAAGCTACTGCCATCAAGGAGGAGTGATGGAGTTTTATGATGTATTTAGCTTTTAGTTTAGTGTTAATACAGCTAGTTTAGATGCTAATTATGCTTATCTGTTTACACGTTTTTTAAAATTGTAAAAGACACGTGTGAGTGTCTTATGTTTGGCTTTTGAAAAGTACGAGAGTTTTGCTGTGTAATGAAGAAATAGAATAGCCGAAATTTTCTGCGAACCCCCCCCCCCCCCTCTCTACTTACAAATCTTTTCTTCTGTTTCGTTTAATAGGAATTCTCTAAATTAAGTCCACTATAACTCACAAGATTGTTACATCTGAAAGTATGAATTTTTAGTTGGCCCTTGCTGCAGTATGGAATCCCTACTAGGTGCAATCTCAATAGACGAGGCGTGAACTTAACCTTGGCACAATGTGTATTCTGTAGCAATGGAGAAGAAATTGAGTTACATCGATTTTCAGAATGTATTATTGTTTTACAATTCTAGAATCTAATATATAAGTGGATAGTGGATGATCGCAAGTTACCCGTGTTGGCATATTTTGTTAACATGTGTGGGCCTAAGCATTTAGACCATTAGGTGTATATATATATTTAGTCACACACG
>JAOYMZ010063563.1:0-28685 GCA_025802335.1 Pinguicula primuliflora
TCCCAGATTGTCTTTACCAGAATTTGCTTCAAGATTGGTTTGCTCCTAAGGTAATGTTCCCGTTTGTTTGGTTCCCCGTTGACAAATCTTTGCTTTTGCTTATTTCATACATTCGTCTTCATCTTCGTCTTGCTCTATTTTATTTGTATTTTGACTTATTTGGATTTAGGCTTATTTGCAATTAATTGTTCTTATTTGTATAGTTTATCATGTCTGTTGCGTCTTACCCTAACAATATCTTTACCCCTTCCTTACATTGTCAATTTATATATTCGGTATGTTACTTCTTTACATTGTTTACTATCTTTGCTAACCGGATCTGTGCTAACAGGTTGTGTTTACCACGTACCATCCCTTCCTGCTTTCACAGGTTTTCTCTTCTTAATTCACGGGTTTAGCTACTGTTTTTTTGGCCAATAGTTTCACTGAGTCTATACTGCTTGCTTCTGTTTCATGATGCTATCTGTGATTTTATTCCTACTACGACTTCAAACAATGTTTCTATTCCTTTTACTGCATTTGTAGGTTACATGCTATCCTCTGTCTTCTGTCTGATCAGCCTAATTTTAGTACTATTTAAGTGATCATATAATGCATTACAACACTAAAATCTCATTTCAGCTTATTTTGCCAACAGTAAAATCACATTGCAACATCCATATAATAGTTCCAAGTTGTATCTTACAGTTGCTTCATATCATGCAGGGAGTAAAGAGACTTTCTCTATCCATCAACAAATATGAGGCAAGAATAGAAGATTCCAATCTTGATATGCTACACTATATATTTAGATGCTTTTGGGCTGCTGGAGAAAGCGTTCGGTAGCTTTAAACCAAGCATCCAGGATCTATTGAAGCATAAAATGATATTGTTTGTATAATTCTTTTGTCACTAAAATTATCTTTTATGACACCTTCAAAGTTCTGGAACATACATGATTCATATCATAAATATTTTATGGGAATGATTTTGCTGTTGAAATATTTGTGTGTTAATTGGAGCATAAATATTCTCTCCAAATTATTATGTGTGGAATATATTGTGAGTCATACAATTCTCATTGGATATATATAATTGGCAAGTTTTGTGCCTCCAATTAGCTGAAATACATGTCTTTAATTAAATCTAAATCAAAGTTTGCTTTCATACATTACACCATCCCTTTTTAGTGCAATTGTTACTTTGTATATGGAACAAACATTGTTTTTTGTTTCATTTTATATAAGGTCCGATTTTTGGTTTCATTTGGGTTCAATTTTGGTTGCATTTTGGTTTGTTTTCCCATTGTGCAGAGAAAACATCATCAACATTTCTACTGGAGGCTGAAGACCACGACCTCTGTGTTGCTCACAATTGTAAATCATCACCATCCCTCCATTTTTTATGATATAGATTCCCCCCATTTCGTCATCATTTATGATTTCACTCGATTTTGTCTTTATGTTTTCTTGGTTTACGTATCATTCCTTAAGCTGAATTGCATTGTAGGGTTTGGGTTTTCTGTCACCGATTGAAACACACTTTTACTGTAATTCATACTCTATCGCTGAAGTCATTTGCAATTTCACGTACACTGCATTGATTTGTTGTTTGTTTTCAATTTGGTTCATTCAAATTCTGATGTCAAATTGAGAGTTCGGGTTGCATGACCATGAATTTTCTGTTTATTTCTGATAATTATCCATTTAATCTTATCTCTACCATATCAAATATTTTTTTTATTCCTATGTGTCTAGAGTAAACTGGGAACATTCTCCTTAATTGGAAGACCCGCGTCAAGTTACAAATTCAACTGCAGGAAGGTAAACTTCTTTTATCAAACATTTGTTGTTCACATCTTCTTCCAATCCTTACATTTTGGCCTTCACAGATGCCCCGCCAAAATAATGCTTGCTGGCAGTACGCACACAGACTTGACCAAAATACAATCAGATGCAAGTTCTATGATAGACTCATTTCCTCGATTACAAACTTCAAGTTTCACCTTGCTGCCGTGAATGAACGTCGTATTAAACCATGCACCAGAGTACCAGATTCTATATCCGTTGCTATACGCCAATCGATCCAAAGCAAGGTAACGCACTCTAATCCACCACACACTTATGCAATCATTCATATGCTCCTACACACACCACAGTGCTCTAATACATACGTACAGACGAAGCCATCTAGCATTCCAACGGCGGTCAATGCCGACACAGACAGTACACTTCAGCGGGCACTGTTGCCGGTAATTGTACCGTCCCCTATATTCATCTTTTCAGCCCACGTACATTGACCACACATAATCATGTATTTATTTTGCAGGCTGCACCCACCACACAACCCCCTGCCAACTTACTTAATGTCCAAGTGTCGGACCCACCGCTTGCTACGATGGTTTGTTTATTTCTTCTTTACCATATGTCTTGCCCAATCCTCCGGCCTACTCCAACACCCTAATCAACACATACTTCAGCAGGACACAACTGTCGAGAGGAGATGCTAGATTGCTTTGGGTAAAGACCCCGCCAACCCACTCCAAACAACACGGTACACGTCAAATCCTCACACGAGTTACTGAAACGTCGGTTCTCCACCATCGTCAAATTTTCCTTCTCATGTGCAGAGCAAAATTTATAGCCCATTTCCCGATGCGCTCAAGTCGATTGCATTGTTGTGCAGGAAACTGGTGAGAGCTCTACCGACAAATTCCAATCAGAACCTCATTCCCAGCAAACGGTAATGCATCATCTGATGCACTAAATGGCAGATTAATTGAATTACCTGTACTCATATAAGGCGCGTGCAAGCCACACTTTGTGCACAAACTCGCCCAACCAACTTAGTCGATGTACAGATGCCTTCTATGCCGGTATGTCTTATTCTAATTATCCGTTCATTCATTCATTCATGTGTGCTTACTTTTTAATTAATCCGCGTTCAATGTTCTTCTAAACATACTTATTTCCTAACAGCTGACATAGCCCAGTGCTCCTCCTTCACAACATGTGACTGCCCGCCACTCCCTGGGCGATATGGCCATACGTTGCCCGTACTTCTTGCACTGCACTGGCTTGCAGAAAGACTAAAGCATTCGTTGGCAAGCAACCCACTCTTCGGTTCTTGCTGTTTGGAGGGAAAGATACGGTTGCCTTTACTGCAGCCGCCACCCTATCCCCTGTATAGATTGTATGAGGACGACAATCCCATATCTGAATCCTTCTGTGCTAACATACAGACATACAATACAACCCTTGCTTTTACGAGCCTTGGTAGTTACCTTGGTCCAGTCACACATTCTGCCGGTGGCCCACAGACTTACACACTATATGGTCACATGCATCATCGTTTGGGTCCACTTCAGCCCGCGCCAGGGCAGGATGCTACCTATGCCCAGCTTTATATCTATGACCCAGAGTATGCTACAAGAGTTCGTACAGATAGAAACAAAGGCTGCAGAAGAGACATCTTTCAGACCTTTTATCAGGTCCTGTCCCAGGAAAATCTATTTGTGTGCACATTCCGACAGACACTCACTCTTGAGTCAAATGCCACAGCAAGCCCATGATTTACATGCATGCCTCTGGTACAATCCGACACAAGATCGAAGAAGATACAACCTGCCGTCTGTGAATGAAATAGCAGTTATTATGCCTGGAGACGGTGGCGACCTCGAGAACATCAGGGACATAGCACTGTACCTAGGGAACATCATGACGGTGGCTACATCATGGTAATCGTTTGGTGCACATTAGTGAGTGTCGTCCCGCTTATTTGCCTCTACACTATGTTCTGTTGTTTCCTTATGGTCAGCTCAATTGGAATCATGATATGAAACAGTGGGATGCTTCGCGAAATACATATTCATCAATACTCTCACAATGATGGACTACTATTGCTACCGTTTGTTCGAGCGTGGCAATGAATATTCCACTATTCTCAGAGCATGCAAACTATTTTAGGTGTTCATTGTTGATGCTTGGGCAACCACCGAGCAGAATCGACTCAATTATTTTTGGCGACACTGGTCAAAATTCAGAACTGAATTCTCCCACAACTTAACAGATATTAGGCTCGGTGAGTTAGACCCTAGCCAAATTGGTAGTCGGATTGTTCTTCCATCATCTCATGTTAGCAGTCTCAAACACATCTTTGAGATATTTCAGGATATTATGGCTATCACTCGCTATAACCATCATCCAGACATCTTTCTTACTAAGACTGCCAACCTGAATTGGCCAGAAATTACTTCTGCCCTACTACAGAATCAAACTCATTATGACCGTCCTGATCTGATTGTTCGCATCTTCGAACTAAAAAGACAGGTGCTCATGCAAGATATTCTGCAAGGTGGAGTCTTCGGAGTTATCGTTGCCTATGTGTACACAATCGAATTTCAGAAGCAAGGCCTACCACACATGCATGCTCTGTTCTTCCTACAGTCCTCTGACAAAATTCAGACCTGCACACAGGTCGATAGATACGTCTGTGCTGAATTCCTTGATCTAGAGGAAGATCCAGAACTATTTGAAACCATTGCTTATCGGAAAATCATAAGTGCAGTAAGAAATATCATAGCTGCCTACAATCCAGCCTTACCTTGCATGAAAAATCATAGGTGCAGTAAGAAATGTCTGAAACCTTTTGCCACATTCACAACTATGCAGCCTGATGGATATCATATTTACCGTCGTCGGGATACAGGTACTAAGCCTCACGTTCTTTACACACATGCACATTTAGTCTCAGCTAACCTGCTACCTACAGACATATTCACTTATTTTATTATACTTTCTACAGGATGCTCATACCAAGTAGGGCGACACTGGCTCAACAACAGAAATATTGTTCCTTACAACCCTTACTTATCTTGGAAGTACGACTGCCATATAAATGTCGAAGTGTGTGCTGGCATACGGTGTGTAAGGTACATTCATAAGTATGTGTACAAAGGACACGATCATGCCACTTTAGTTATGGGGGCGCTAAATGAGATTCAGCAATATCTAAATTCACGATATATTTGCCCACACGAAGCGGCTTGGCGCTTATTTGGATACCACATGCATCAAGAAATGCCAATCGTCAAGCGCTTGCACCTCCATCTCCCAAGAATGCACAATATTATCTATAATCCTGACGAACCTGCTGAAGCCATTCTTGAACGGGCCAGAAATGAAGTTTCTACACTGACTTAGTACTTTTCTTGGTATGCTGAACATCCGGACTGGACACCTATTGCTTATCAGGATTTCCCACAGCACTTTGTTTGGTTGAATAACAGGTGGACACCGAGACAAAAAGGCTTTGCTATTGGACGTATGTACTCTGCTGCCCCCAATTCCACGGAACACTTCTACTTACGTCTGCTGCTAATTGTTGTTAAAGGCCCTAAATCATTTGTCAACCTCCACACTGTCAATAGTGTAGTATATGACTCTTTTGAGCTGGCTTGCATTGCAAGAGGCTTGCTTGAAAATGACTCTGAATGGATTCAATGCCTACAAGAGGCATCTACCATGAAAATCGGCAGCCAACTGTGCAGACTATTCTGTATCATACTGACTCAATGCTCCACCTTACAGCCCTTACTCCTGTGGAGGCGGTTCTCAACAGATATCTGTGATGACATACCACTCAATTTGGGATCAATCACCATGGACACACTGCATTGTTTGGGTGTGGTCTCCTAGATGGTGAAACAACAGATGTCGTTGTTTGGTTGTTTACTACTTTCTTGAAGGCTATGGGTGGGAAGAAATCAATAAGTATACTTACGGATCAATCTCAAGCAATTTCAAATGATATTGATATTGTATTTCCAGAAGCTCATCATGGGTTATGTTTGTGGCATATTTATCAAAATGCTACAAAACACTTGTCCCATGTATTTTCGAGTTCATTTTTGTACACCACAAGTTAAAAGTGGTGTACAAAACCTTACAGTCATTTGGTTATAAAAAAATGAATGGGACCACCATGTTAATCATAGTTAACCAAGGCATTTATTCTATCATTTCGTGAAAGAATTCTTTTTCTTTGCTTATGTTTTTTGATTCTTCTCATCACGGCATTCACTTATCTTAGCTAGGTTTGTCCAATTCCTCTGGGTCCAATTCCTTTGGATCTAATTCCTTTGAATTTTGTTATATTCATCTGGTTGGTTGAATTCATCTGGATTTATCGAAAACTTAGGGTTTGTCGAATTCATCTGGTTTGTCGAATTCGACTTCCAATTTGTTCGGTTGAGAAGAGGATAAAAAATTGGGACAAAGGTATGATGAATTATGCGTTTGGATAGTCGCTTAATTATGCCATTTGCAGTCTGATAAAAAGTCACATGTTTCAAAGTGTATGCTGCCTTTCAATTGTTAATGCCTTATGTATTCTATGGAGTTTCTTGAACTCCACATAAGATTCTTTTATTTCCAACATTTTGGCATCTGTTGAATTTCTGCATCTGTTGAGTCACGGCTTTCCAACTTTAGGTCGATCTCATTTATTTTTTATTCTATCATTTTCATATTACCACGAGAGTTTATATGGGTCACGAATGGATCCCAAACACTTCTCAATTCTCTATTTTGAGCAGTTTTTAATTGTTTTATCCACTCGAACAGTATAAAATTTTCCTTTCCCTGCTTCTGTTTTACTCCAAGATTCCCTTTCACATGTGATTATGCAGTTTGGATATGAGTGATTTTTTAAATCCTCTCAAATACTTACAGGCCATGATATTAATGGGTGGACACCAGTGATATTTTAAATCATCTGATTTTGTTTCCTTTGAGTATGCAATTATGCAGATTATCCTATATTTGGTATGCTAGTATGCCATTATGCAGATTATCCTATATTTGGTATGTGATTATTGAGTTTAGTATGCGATTATGCAGATTATCCTTTACTTTGCAGAATATACTTTCAGCTAAGCTTTCATTGTTCACTTCGTTATTTCTTGTAATGGAATTCGATTCGGTTTGTGATGTGGATGCGGTTTGTGATGTGGATGCAGTTTGTAATGTGGAAACTCAACAAATGAATGGTGTGAAGGATTCAACTGAAGTACCATATGAAGTTGATGAACTTATTCTTGGAATGGAATTTGAAACTATAGAAGAAGTCTTTCAGTTTTATAATAGATATGCAAGACATGTGAGTTTCAGTGTGAGTATAAGAAGGACAAATAAGTTCAATGGGACTCATGCCAAGAGGAATCAAATATATAAACAGACATTGGTATGCTCTTGTGAGGAAAAATACAAGAAGATCAAGACACCCCCAAAAAGAAGGGAAAATAGAAAATTTGATTGCAAGGCATTATTTGAAATCAGATGGAAGGATGATAAGTACAAGTTGGTTTCATTCGTAGAAGAACATTCCCATGAGCTTGTACGCCCTGCGTGTGCTCACTATTTGAGATCCCAAAGAAAGATTGATTTTTCTCAAGTTGATTTAATACAATAAATGCATTCGGCGAGTATACCACTATCCCAGATTTACTCTTATTTGTGTTTAGAAGCCGGAGGAGCCCAACATCTAAATTTCATTCAATCAGATTACAGCAACTTGATACAGAGGCAGAGATGCCTGTTTCTTAAGAAAGGTGATTTAGAATGTCTTCTACAATACTTTGAGATGAAGAAACAAGAAAACAAACATTTCTTCTCCAGTTTTCGGACAATTGAAAAGGTGAAATATGTGGTGTTTTCTTTTATGATGCAAAGTCGATAAGGGACTATGCATTATTTGGTGATGCCATATGTTTTGATACAACATTCAAGACTAACATTTATGATCTGTTATGTGCACCAGTTGTTGAGATCAATCACCATGGACAAACTGCATTGTTTGGGTGTGGCCTCCTAGATGGTGAAACAACAGATGTCGTTGTTTGGTTGTTTACTACTTTCTTGGAGGCTGTGTGGGAAGAAACCAGTAAGTATATTTACAGATCAATCTCAAGCAATTTCAAATGATATTGATATTGTATTTCCAGAAGCTCATCATGAGTTATATTTGTGGCATATTTATCAAAATGCTGCAAAACACTTGTCCCATGTATTTTCGAGTTCATTTTTGTACACCACAAGTTAAAAGTGGTGTACAAAACCCTTGCTGTCACTATGTTAACCATAGTTAATCAAGGTATTTATTCTATCATTCTCTCTCCAAATCTTAGCTAGGTTTGTCCATTTCCTCTGGGTCTAATTCCTTTGGATCTAATTCATTTGAATTTTGTTATATTCATCTAGTTGGTTGAAAACTTATATATTACAATATACAAAGTTCGGAATAGAAAGAGTACCCTAATATCGAATATTTATTCATTATGATTATTTAATCTAGACTAGAAATGTTTGATTCACATATGTTCCAACTAGAAATGTTATCCACTAATTCAATTAATATATGTACCAGTTAAAATCATCCTTGCCTAGCCCCCAAGTGCCGCACTTTAACATGTAATGAAGCAATCTGATCTGGCATACCAAAGTAGGGAAAGCTATCTGATAGTAAAAAAAAAAATAGCAGCAAGATAACCCATCCATTGAACAACACCAGTTGTCCCAAAACATTTATTAAATCCGACTCCCAGATTCACTGTTCGCAATGACATTTTTTTGACAACTCTGGGTAAACATGTCCATGGTTAAATAGTAACCCAATAGATCCTATAATACCAAGCGAGCACGGTCACCCAAACAGATTCAGGACATCATGGAAGTTGATGTCTTGCGACACTCGGCCAACATATCCATATAGAACTGGCACTTGCTGATGTCGTTGCCATAGCTATTCAAACACTGTAAAAAAATCATATAAATTTAGAAATTGATATTGATATCCAATGTAACAAAGTAATCAGGTGAAAGAAGTGGCTCTAATTATAAAATCATGCAAACATATATTACAAAACTATATTGTCACACTTACATCCTGGAAAGCCTTTGAGTGCACATTGCAAGAATCAGCTCCCATGGTGGCTGGAGCTGGACCAGAAGCAGGAGCAGCAGATTCAGAGGCACCTGACTCAAGGTGAATCGAGCGAGGGCCCATAACAGCATCGACAGCTCTATGTGCGACAGCAGTTCCAGTTCCCCATGCCATTCCTAGAGGAAGAAAATTACAAGAAACAAATTTCGCAATGACCCAAAATACTCAATGGAGTAACCAACCAACTTGCATAATAGGCTTAACTATATGCTAACCTTGAACTATGCTTGAACCAAGGCCTCCCAGCACGGAACCTCCGCCACTTTGAACAGGAGCTGGGGGAGGAGCACGATTCACTGTGCACATGGTTACATGAGAACAAAGCTTTGTAGAAATATGAATACATAAAACACATAAGAGAGAACATTCATTCTTCTCGAATACGAAAAGAACAATAGAGGCATAGTATAGGAGTAACAACCGATCAGTCATCTTAGCTTCAAAAAGTTATCCAGATGTAAAAGAGAGATACCAGGTTGAGGAGCTGGGGCGCGAGCTGCAGCAGGTCGAGGAGCAGGTCGTGCTGATCTTCCTACGATTCAAGACGACATCACGTAATATATTACTCTATATGAAAAGAACTACAAAACTTGCCACATTTAAACAAGTAGAACAAGGAAATACAGCAATGGCTCATATATGAAATTTAACCTTATAGAGCATCATGGCTTTCACGTTGGGGGAACATTTCACATACATCGAAATATCCATATGGAAAGGACACGCGAAATTCAAGTAAAAGGGACAACAGAACACCAATCATAAATATTTACAAAACATCAAAATCAATTTACATCAAACACCCATAGGCCATAGCTCTTGGTTCTTAACACTGGCAGACAGATATTCCCAAAATCTTCTACACGTTTGCATTAGAAATCGAATGTTCTTTGGTGAATCCCGTCAATAAACAGCAGCTCACATAAAGGAGACATTTTTTTTCATAAAGGAGACATCGTAACAAAACAAAGAGTACGTAAACCTCAGATCCATAGTTTCGCAGATTTAAAACCCTACCATTCATTCACAGAAACTAGGATTTCAGACTTACAAATACAAAAACTAGCGAGTATTACATACAGTTGAGGACAAATTAACGACGAATAGCGGAAAATGAAGCTATTTAACCCGTAAAACTCACCACCGGAGCTACGGCGAGGCATTTTCGCTTGTATGTAACGACGACGATGAGGAACCTAATAGAGAGAGAGAAGCCGCGTCCTCTTCCAAACCCTGGGATCTGAATATATAGAGGCAGCAGGAAATTGGGGGTAACCATCCCCGTGAACGGGCATGAATGAGATCGCTGCGTGTCAATATATAATTGGACTTCATAAATCTAAAAACCAATGAATGACGGATTTTCTGTTTGGAATGTTCTCGATACCGAGTTTTGATTCTATATTTTCTTGGAGAAAAAGCTGGGGATGCGGATTAGACCTGTCCAATGAGATTTCGAATTCGAAAATTTGTGTAGTCAAAATTATTGTCCGAACCCGTTGGGTATGGATACGGGTAATATGCAGTTCTATTTTTAATTTTTTTTTAATTTTTATCTTAAATTGTATGTTTTTTTTCGGATTTTATTCGAGTCGGGTTCGCATCTCGAGTATACAAAATTCAAAACATTACTTTTTTTAAAAAAATCAAGGTCGGGTCCGCAAAGTCCGAATCCGATTGACACTACCCGATATCCGGACCCGATTTTTTTAGGTCCAGATTTTCAAACCCGAAATCAATACTCAATACCCGACGTGTACCGGATCCGTGTACCGGGTCGAGATCGGGTACACCGATACCCACGGGTAATTTGGACAACCCTAATGCCGAGTCTTTTAAGTGTAAAAATAAAAGATACTCAATTATTGGGCAATTTTTTTAGGTGCCAAATGTTCTATTTTTTTTTTGCGTACTTGCAAAGTATCCTACCGACCGGCAGCCAGTAGACTAATCCTCCGTCCCGGGTGAGCACACTAAGTGGTAAAGGACTGGCCAAATATTTCTCTCCATTCACATGGGTGAGAATCGAACTCCCAACCTCATGCTTAAGGGATGAGGTGCTCAACCACCACACCAAACATGTTGATTTGGAATCGTAATATTTAGATAATAGAATTTAAAGATTAAATTTTAAAGAAAATGGATTTTGTTTTAAAAATAATATATGTTGGAAAGGGTCAATAGAAAAAGGGAATCTTTCAATGTTGCTTCATAAGAAATCATCTGCTCGTCGCCTGTTCTATCAGTTCCGAACAATCAGCTAAAGTTTCACCAGATCTAGAATTTTTCTGCGTCAACAAAATTGTTGGGATCCCAATCCAGTATCTGATATCCGAGAATATGATGGGCGGGATGAGCTATCCGGCAATGGCGGCTCCTATGGCGGTGATCAGCCCGCAATTCTGCGTGGGGTACCCGGTTGACCTGACCATCGTGAGGAAGCTGATGACATTATCCGAGGGAAGTTTCGGGGTTGCTGATCTGAACGGCAACATACTGTTCACGATCAGGGGCAAAATGTTCAGCCTCCACGATCGCCGCGTCTTGCTCGACGCCGCCGGAAATCCTCTCATCACGTTCCAGCAGAAGGTGCCCCACTCTTAAATTCAATTGGATCTGATGTCTCCTGATGTATTTGATTTTGGAATTGTCCGTTGTTAAATTTGTTGTTTTTTTGTCGTTATTTCCTCAGCTCATAACCGCGCATAGAAGATGGAATGCCTTCAGAGGGGAGAGCACATCTGATCAGGATCTGCTTTTCAGCGTGAAGAAATCATCCCTCCTCCAGTTCAAAACTAAGTTGGACGTTTTCCTTGCGTCCAACACGTCGGAGGATGCCTGTGATTTCAAAATCGAAGGCAGCTGGTTCGAAAGATCTTGCGTGATTTATGCTGGAAATTCTAACAATATCGTAGCCCAAGTGAGCCTGAACGATCCAATCCATCTGTGATTTTGTTTGTTCTCCATGGCAGTAGCAATTGCTTTTGCTTTTGAGGATTTGATCTTGATTTGTATGTTTTTCTGCAGATGCACAAGAAACACACAGCCCAGAGCATTCTCCTTGGTAAAGATACATATGGTGTGACTGTCTATCCCAATGTTGACTATGCATTCATCGTTACTCTTGTAGCAATCCTTGAGGAAATCAATGCAGACAGATCAGGTGAAGATTGAAACGTTGAGAAAATGAAACTACAATGTGTCTGGAACCTCCTTTGCAAGGCTGCATCCTACCTTGATGTATGTCAACAATGCTTGCATATACCTCGTTATGATTTTCTGATCTTATGTACAGTCGTAACATTTAGTACAGTACTTGTCTCTTGATCTTTGTATGAAATAATAATAGTACAAGACTTGTTGTTGATCACGGTACACGCTACTCTTTGTTTCTTTCCATTCCACTTGTGAAAGATAGCATCACCAACAACATTGTGTGGCCTACAATCGACAGAGCACATGAATTATAGGTACAACTTGCTGCCATTTTTTAATTATCAAAACTCTCCGTAGTTCTTCTTTCAGTATTTTATCCCAGAAAAGACATGGATTTCACCCACTTTCCCGTCAGGATTCTGGACAAGTGGTGCAGGATAAGGATGGGAAGATAGAAATAGATCAAACTGGGCATATATATGTTTGCAAATTTTCAAATGCCGAATTGTAGGGTACCGAATGACACCCTACCGTGCCGAATATGCATCCTCGGTCGTCGGATCTGCATCCACGATTTAGCCCTTGGGTTTTTAGGGTTTAGCCCTTAGGTTTTTTGGGTTTAGCCTTGGGTTTATGTTTAGCTCTTGGGTTTATAACATTTAAATATGGTTTTAGATTTTTTCGACGGCTTAATATTATTTAGAAAAATAGTATTATCCAATAATAATATTTTTATTATGTAATCTGACGGCCGAGATGCATATTCGGCACGGTCGACACCCTACCATTCGGCACCCTACCATTCGGCACTTGAAAATTACTCTATATATGTTTGGCTTATTCAAATTTTGGATGGACAATTGCACTCAAAGTTCCCCTAAATGATAGTAGTGTGTTCAAGTGTGCTTTATCTCCCTACCATTATCTATACCTACCTGGTATGATTACCTACATTATCAACAAAAACTAGTGCATATATTTGCCACCCGGCATGTTGACAAATTCTTTGTGCCCTCTGACGGAATGCTGGTTTTCTGTTCATTCTCCATTTCAGCTCTAGCAGCAACTACATGGTGGAAATAATTTAAAATATAACTTCTTTTTTAGTAAGTCGTTTATGTGTATCTACGGATAAATATAGATTATTGAACGCTTGAATATTGTTTTAGAGTTTTATTTTCGTTATCATTAAACTATTCCAAGCTGATTAACGTTAGTCAAAATCAATTGTAATATTTTATTCCATTTGCACAATTATTGCCTTTCATTTTATTAATATCCCAAAACTAAACATAATCGTAAATCTTTAGTCTTGTCAATTTTGTTTTCAGCAATTTTATCCCGAACATTGGCATTTCTTATACAAAGTTTTATAAATTCACACCAATAAAGTTGTCAGAAGCTGCGAGAGAATGGAGAAATTGTTCAATATGTATAAACTTTATATTTAGCAATTCCAACAATCGGTGAACACCACCACATAAAATTACATATCTTATTAATCAGGATATAAGATTCAAAATTCGAAGATTTTTTTATTGACTATATCTCGAAATCATGTTGTACGGGGAAATAATGTGCATGACGTGATCTGTGGTGATTATTATAAAGTCAAATAAAATTGATGAAGAGTTTGGAATTTGGATAGTTGAATGGATTGATGCCCAAATCCAATTTTTTATTGTTCATTTCTTCTTGAAAATATGCTAATTAACTTTTTTTGGGCAAGTAAAAGGACTTTGCATTATTTACAAGAATAATTATTGAATAAATTCGAATTTTATATTATGATTTAATGTTTAAATTAGACTGTTATAATTAAAATTGACATATAATTCATTTACTCGGCAGTTAAATGTTTTTTTCATATTTACAATAGGTACAAGATTTTACAAATCTCAAAATAGCCCCTACAGAATTACAGCCTGAGCCCTGATGAAGAGTATATGAGAATGAACTAATTACCCCTATAATTAGCTAATTAACCAACAAAATTTGTGGTCAAGTTTGTTAAGCGTCACGTGTTTGGCCTGGAGTCCTACGCGTCGGCGAAATAGGAGAAAATAGAGCGGAGAAGAAGAAAAGCGTAATAAATAAGCAGATTAACAAAACGATTTGATTTCCCCTTCAAAAATCCTCACGAGTCAAAGGTACGGTACGCTTTACTTTCGTATACAGACTACCGTGAGAGAGAGACCGCGGATAACCAGAAGAAAGTAAAACAACCGGGAAATTTTTGGAAGCTGTAGTCCAAACAAAACGATTTACTGCGTTGTAGAGATAGAGAGAACGAGGAAAAATGATTCCAGTGATGGCTCCGATTTCATCTTCGTCAGCTACTGTCAGAGTTGAGAAAGCGACGAGCGAGTTCTTGATCGGGCCAGATTGGGCTCTTAATATGGATATATGTGACATCATCAATTCCAATCAGATGTATGGATATGGAGATATGCTTGTGTTTGCAGAAAATACGTGTTTTTATTGACTGTTGTTTTTGAGCTTATGGTTTCCTGTGGGCTGTGAGGTTGACTTCTTCACCGCATCTTCTCCCCGGATATATGTTTTCCTTCTGTGTCTTATTGGGGTGTTCTACTCGTGAATGTTTTGGCATGAATTGACGTGATTGTTTTGCACATGTTTTCGTTCAGCGGATTTGTTTGCGTTATTGCTATCTGCAAGAGTTTTGGAATTAGATGTTCGATCTTCCTATTCTGTCTATGTTATTCAGTTCGGATTCTTAGTTTGACCTTTTCTGAACAGATTCTTGATTCTTAACTAACTACGGCGTACAGTATTCTAATAGAAAGAGTGTTTTGGCCTTTGGGGGTGTGTCTAGGCAAGGTGGCATCATTATTTTATAGGATCATATACTAGCAGTCTGTTTGGAAACTTGATTTTTGTTTTCCGTTCCACTGCTTTAGGGTGGCGAAGGATGTTCTTAAAGCTGTGAAGAGAAGGCTGCAGCACAAGAACCCCAAAATACAGTTACTTGCTTTGACGGTATTTGGACTGGATAAACTTCATTTAATGTGTTTTCTTGGGTATTATAAATCGTGAACTGTAATTAAAGTTGATAGCTGAGTCTAAAAGTCAGTTAAACCGGTGCTTTATCATAACATACCATTTTAAATTCAGTTTGCCAAATGTTCTCGATTTGAATGAAGTTGCTTTCTATGCCATCACAGCTTTTGGAGACGTTGGTGAAGAATTGTGGTGATTATGTGCATTTCCAAATTGCAGAGAGAGATATCTTGCAGGAGATGGTCAAGATTGTGAGAAAAAATGTAAGTTTTTTTTAATATAAAAAAGAACTCGAGAGTATATTGTCGATGCACATAACATAAATCATTTTGCTAGTTTTCTTGCTTGAATTTTTACCTCATAGTCTAACAGTTAGCTCATCATTGGATTTTCAGGCAGATATGAGGGTGAGGGATAAAATTTTAACCCTGATTGCCTCTTGGCATGAGGCATTTGGTCGGGGCCCTGGAGGAAGATATCCACAGTATCATATGGCGTATGAGGACCTGAGGGTAATGCTTCTTATCAGACATCCTTGTCTATATTTATAGTCACTTTGTGTCTTGTTATGTAAACATTTAGCGTTTGCAAGTTTTTGATTAGATCTTTTGACTCTTACGGGGAAGCCTATTTAATAGAACATTTTGATAAGATATGTGCAACTATATTAAGTGAATTGTGTTACATATTCTGATGTAGTAACTGCTGAACGTGATATTGTAACAGCGCTCAGGTGTGCAATTTCCTTGTCATTCACCGGATGCAGCTCCAATATTTACTCCACCTGTTAGTCGTCCAACGTCTAGACATCCGCCACCAGGTTATGGAATGCCGAGCAGTTCTTCAATACGGCTTGATGAAGCCATGGCTACCGAGGAGAATATAAGGTTATTGATTAAACCTGATTCATTTCCAATCGAAGCCTATATTGGTAGTTGGACATATAAGCCTTCCTTCAAGTATTTCTCACACAGAATTTCCCAATCTTGTAGTATGTCCACCATAAGCTCCATGAGTGAGGTCCTCAATCTCTTGGCGGATATGTTGCAAGCTGTTGATCCAAATGATCGCTCTGTATGTCCTTTACCCTTTCTTGTACAAGAAATATTAGCAAAGAATTCGAACTATTGTCCTTATTTTGCAACCAGGCTATCAAAGATGAGCTCATATTGGATCTAGTTGAACAATGTCGTGCCAATCAGAGGAAGTTGATGCAGTTTTTGGGGACATCTGGGTATGGCTTTCTTGAAATGTTACCTTGTGTTCCAATATTTATGCTTTTGTCTATTATAAGCAAGAGATATGCCAGCATAATGTTCGTCCGATAGTACAAAATTGTTTTAAGAAGGTAATAATATCTGCCCATTATCCATATGGTGTGTGTTAGTATATCACTTCTTGAACTTTCAATTAAGTACAGCATCATAGAATATCCTTTATCGGTTTTTGATGTAAAAATTCAGCCTAGATGATGGACTTATTGTCCTCGATTTCATTATATAATTTTTTCTACTTGGTTTAATCGGCCAGGTTAATTGTTTTCGCAATTTTAACAGTACTTACAAATTCTGTTTTTCAATCTCTTTGTTTCTAGAAATAAGAAGTCTGAAAGTCTAGGCGAATACTTCTCTGTTTAAGCTTATATATGTGCTTCTGGCGTGCTAAGAGAGCATTAAATCTTGAACCACGTAAGTTCTGATAAAGAAAAAAAATTCTTTGGAGGAGCT
The DNA here is from genome assembly GCA_025802335.1 of Pinguicula primuliflora. Lineage (NCBI taxonomy): Eukaryota > Viridiplantae > Streptophyta > Magnoliopsida > Lamiales > Lentibulariaceae > Pinguicula > Pinguicula primuliflora. The sequence continues at coordinate 16,884 of JAOYMZ010063563.1, forward strand.
TGAAAGGTGAAAAATCATTTTGGATTTATATTTGTATATTTAACATGTTTGCTACTAATTATCTACTTTTTACTTTTGCTCCCATTTCTCTTTGTTACTTCTATTGAATATTTGCAAGTTTTTTTATACATAAAATATGAGAGACTGCATAAATTTTTTTATTATTCATATTCAGAATTGTAAATGTTCATATATTTATTTCCTGAACCTATAGGGATGAGGTACTTCTCAGACATGGCCTTGAACTAAATGATAACCTACAACACGTGCTTGCAAAACATGATGCAATAGCTTCTGGTTCTTTGCTGCCACCTGAAGCATCTGAGAAGTCTGAATTGAATCTTAAACCTGCTGAATCCACTCAGCTTGATGCTACAAGTGAGGCAACCACTTCCTTATCTGTTGCTCCGGCCAAGAAGGATTCGAGAGATGACGATGACGTTGACGAAGAGGAAGATGAATTTGCAATGCTAGCTCGAAGGTGGGTTTATAAATTCCTACCTTAATAACAAAGTTTACGGCATCTTATTAGCATGGAGTAAAGTTCTATCAAGTTTCTTCTGATGTTGAATCTTACTGCAGACATCGCACAACTGGTGGCCATGTTTCTGGTGATTCATCTACCGAAAAAGGTGATTCGGCCTTTTCAGGATATAGCAATGCCTTAGTCCCAGTTGATCCTATTGCACCAGTGCAGGCTAAGGATCAAGATATCATAGACCTCCTGAGCCTCACCTTGTCCACAACCACTACGTCAAGTGAGCAGACTTCCGAAGCTCCTGTTTCGGAGATGCACAATCCAGGCCATGTTCCGCTAACCAACCCATATAATAATTTCTCTACCGAGGCTTATCCCGGTCACCCTGGTTTCGCCTTCAATGGTTATGTAGCTCCCTGGGCTAATCCCCAGCCTCAGCAACAAACCCCATTTCAGACTCATCAGCAAGAACCATTTCCATATTCTTCCTTTCAGCCTCAACAAGTACACTCCCAATCCCTTGTCCAACATCCAGATGACCAGGCACCACCACCACATGAATATGCAGCTAGAGCAGCATCAAACCAACTCCATTCACATCCTCAATCTGCCGTCACTTACCCTCCTCCTCCTCCTTGGGCTTCCACTCCCGGTTATTTTAGCAGTCTAAGTTCAACCAGACAGCAGCCTTCTGCATATTCTAATCCACCCATGAACGAGGAGAGACAGCTCAACTCCAGTCCAAGATCTCAGAAACCCTTTATTCCATCCTATAGGTTATTTGAAGATCTTGATGTCTTCGGTAGCACAGGTGGAAACTTTAAGGCGACGAGTAACAACATATTAGGATCTAGCAATAGCATGGTGGGAGGAAGGAAGTGATATTTGTTTCAAGGAATACAGTACAGCCTATAGGGGGTGGGGGTAGTATGTTGCTTGTATATGTTCATGTTTTGTTTCACCGTTAGTTGATGAATTGTCAGGATGTATGCAGCTTGGTTTTTGTGATCAACACAATCTTGACATTTGTTCACAAGACTGTTCAAGTGCTTCGCCATAAATATAGATTGCACTCTCCATAATCAACTCATATAATGTTACCTACCCCCCAAAAAATATAATGTTGTTTATTTGAACAACAAATCACGGTGCATTTCCTCAACGGTAACACCATATACTAGTAATACAAAGCAACTTGGCAACTTACATTACTACATCAGATTGAGGAAGGTAACTGTGCATGGAGCATCAAGCCATGCATCTAGTTTATTGTTTCTTAACACTATCCGGATGTTATCTTTCCAATGGTGTTTAAATGACTTGATATTATTATCAAATCCAAGTAGCTCAACTATTGAGCTGAATATCTTTCAATATGGAGGTACAAGATTCGATACCTTTACCTATAAAAAAAAATGATTTGATATTATTGACAATTGAGTATTGTAATTATTTGCTTGCTGCGGTGATCCATAACGGCAAGTAGTATTCGAGAAAGCTCAAACAGATCCTGGACCCAACGCTTAGATAGCCTACTACCTAGGCTACCCATATAAGCGACCTAAGCAAGTATTCAAATAGAGCAAAGGGCAATCATATAGTGCCTAGTCGGTCTAATCGACCGCCTTCTTGAATAGACCCGCCAAGGCATGCTATGTGTGATAAGGTCGGGCCAGTGTCAAAATGTACTAATCAAACTCGTAAAGAGACCGTTAGAAATAAATTTCAATTTAATAAAAAAATATATTTAACTGTACATATTGGAGACCGAATGAGGTTGAGAAATCCAAAAGACAAAAAAACAAAACAGACGAAGATGAATAAATAGCACACTAAAAAATGGAAAAGAAGCAAATATTTACACCTTCACCTATGAACAAAGATTATTCCCAAGAGCCTCCACGGAATCCGTTGATATTCTTCTTCACTTCTGAGTTGATATCGAAAATTTGAAATTTGAAAACCTCTCTAGCGCAACTCCCAATGTATCATCTCCAACCAACCTACTCGTCGGAAACCATGGCTGCACGCTGTATTACAGCTTAAGTTAACAGTACCCTTTGCATTGAGTGGTGGAGTTCATCCTCTTCAGTCCCAATTCTACGGTTCTGCATCGAGCGGCACAAGCATAACCTGAGGCCATTCATAATACTCATAACCAACCTGATAAATTCATAATACTCATAATGAGGCTTCACCATACATAAAGTTAACGGCGGACGCAGGATCAAGCCAAGAGGAATCAACACTTACATAATAGATTCGGTTTCAGAGTTTCGCATGATGAATTTGGGCGAGAGGAAGGGATTTTGCCAGATTTCAAGGATAAGAAAAAACTAAGAACAGGGAAAGACTCTTCTTTGTTCAGGAAAAAAAAAGTAATTTCGTGTATTAAAAGAGACTGAAGCAATCCCTCTGATATTTGAGATTCACGGATCACTAATATTCGGCAAGCCACAATTCTAGAAGGAGAAGAGATGAAGGAGGTGGAAGAATGGAAGAAGAGATGAGGTAGAGAACGAAATAGGCGATGAGAGATTTCAACAGACTTCCCGAGAATCAGACGTGAGGGGTAACATTGATTGAGATTTGGGCGAGATTATATTCTCGAACTAATAGGTGCAAGTGAGTGATGTGCCTAACTTTGACTTTCACCTGCTTATGTGGCGTCCGTGTGGCACGCTGACCTGACATAATTTGAAATATTCTTGGTGACATGGACTGCCCTGTTTTTATATATAGACTAGTAATTGCCTGTGTTCGAGGTTACGAGTCCGAATTTAAACAAATATAGAATGTACATTGAACCGGGTTGAAAATTAGAGTTCTAGAAATTGACAGTGTCTGAAATTACAGGTCCGAAATAAAAATGCTATAACGATGTACACTTGATTAAATAAATAAAACATATAAATCTGAAATAAAAATGGTTAAAATTAAATCATCTACACAAAATACTAAATGCTAAACATAAAGGTGAAACCATAAATGGAAATAATGCAATGCTTGTTCAGATCCAGCAAATGCTCCTTTTATCACTCAGGTTGTTGGAATTCCTCTTGTCATCCATTGTTTGTCAAGTCCAGTTAGGAACATGGTGAGTTATGCACTCGGGTCGCTCTACTATCTCTGTAATGCAGCTACAACTTCTGAAATATTGAAACCAGAGGTAGTGGAGGTCGTCAAACGATTTGCATTAGCTGGATCTGTTAATGCAGGTTTCAGATATCTTGCTAAGCATTCTTGGGTAGGCACATTCTGAATTATCATAATCCTTGAGCACCAAACAAGCCATGAATCATGATGCGTGGTTTTTGTATTGTCGGAATTCATATTTGTTATGCTCTATTCAGGAAGTAAAACATTGTAATTAGTAGCTATTCAGACATTTTACATGTATACTAATTCAAATTAGAGGGTTTTAAGGATTGGAGCCAAAAAAAAAGGAATTTTTGCTGAAGGAAGAAAAAAGGATTCACGCTCTGGTGACAAACGCACACAGAGAGTGAGATTTCACACACTTCAATCGTTGAGGTTGAGAATCACCATATCGACGCTTGATTGTCACCTTATTCTGCTGATCTCACTTATGTGATCTATGAATCGGCCGCACGGTCGTCCCGGTTGTGATGCCGGTGCTGGAGGTGGTTGATCCCGTCACTGAGGAGGCACTGATTCCTCCGAAAAAATTGTATGCTTTGGTTGTCGCAAAGTCTTTCCTTGATCTAGAGAACAGGACATCGGTGAGAGATGTGGCTACTGAACGGAGAGCCGGTGATCTCGTTTTCAGAGAAAGATATGGAAATTGGTAGCGTGACTTTCGCAAATGCCTTGATCGGTAAGTGTTTGCACGGCCGACCTTCAATACGTGAAATTAGGTCAATCGTTTCTGGTTTTGGCTTGAATTCTGAGTTTATTGCTGGTGTTATGGATTATAAACATGTATTGTTTCGATTTGGATGTGTGGAAGATAAGAATCGTGTTTTGTTGCGAGAAATCTGGAGTATTAGCGGTTATCAAATGCGCATACTCTGTTGGATGCCGTACTTCCGCAGTGATGTGGAGCTGCACATCCCTCATGTCTGGATTTCACTTCCAGATCTCCCTTTGTTGTTGTACAAAAAGGAGAACATCTTTGACATTGCTCGGATGTTGGGATGTCCAGTGATGGCAGACCAGGCAACAACAGATCTAACTTGGCCAAACGAAGCTCAAATTTGTATGGAAATCGATTTGTTGAATCCTCTTCCTGAGCGAATTTGGGTTGTCATGGGAAGGTAGAGTTCTGGAAGGCGGTTGTTTACGAATATGTGCCTAACTACTGTGGGCACTGTATGCAGAATGGGCACTCGTAGCAATTTTGTAAGATCTTACATCCTCCGGACGAAAAGTCAAGCCTACAGGTCCACAACTCGAATCGGAGGTTGGCTGGACTAAACCTAGACTTCGGTGGCGGAAGATTCACTCTGGCAAGGATAATGCATCCAAGGAAAAACTCGTTGAAACAAACATTTCCTCCCCTCAGAAGGAACCTGGAAAGTTGGTGTCGCTTACTCCTTTCCCCAAGGATATTGATGCAGAGTCTCTCAATGTTGTTATGGTATCGGACAAGCAGATAGATTCCAGCTTGTAGAGGTCTCCTCTGTCTAGAGGAAAAAGTGTACCGATTGAAGAGCCACTAGTAGTTTACCAAAAGTCCGCCTAAGGGTGATGTGAGTTCGAGTGTTACTATTGCACCTCAAGCTGTATTTTTGGGAGAAGGTAATTTAGCTGTTGCTGAAACGATTTTTGTGCTTAATCCGGCGAATGAGATTGGAAAATGTGATGTTGATGTTTTGGAGTGTGATGTTCAAAAGAGCAAGTAGGTCAAATTCGCAGATGATTTGGCATGTTTGCCTGTTGACAATTGCTTAAAGACAACGCCTGATTCGGTGAGCCGTTTAGTTGGTAATGGTATTGATAAGGTAAAGCGGTTTGACCTGGAAATTGAGCTGGTTGGTTTGGATAGTTATACAGTGCAAGGGCTGGCAGAGGAACACTTTGTAGATGATCCGGGAGGAAACAAGTTGGCTGAAGGGCACATTGCTGAGGAAGATTATACTACCTGGAAATGCCTAAATGATGAAACTGAGCAAGGAAAAATAGATGAGTAGGTAAGTTCGGATGATGATATAAAGGTGCAGACGTCTTTCCTTCGTGCTGATGGTCCAATTCGCAATAAACCTGGCAGGAAAAAGAAAATTCAGAGACATGTGATGAAGACCCTGAATGCTGAGACAAAAAGTCATAACACTTGCTTGAGAGATAACCGAGTTATTCAATGTTAAAAGGCCTTATATGGAATATCATGGATGTAGGTAACATCTTCTCCGAGGTGACTTAGGGTGTGTTTGCAAGAGCTTATACTTTTGCAGAAGGACTTTTGAACGAAGAAAGTTAAAAAAGAGCTTTGTAGAGAAGTTTGTATGTGTTTGCAAAAAAAAGCTTTGTCATTGAAAAAGTTAAAATTGTAGTGTTTGTAAATATTCTGTTGAAAGCAATTTCTGGGTAATTATGTCATATTTTTGGGTTATATGTTCGTGGACAGGGGTAATTATGTCATATTTGAAGTTTGAGTTAATTTCAAAATTGCCACCGCAAAAAGTCATTCAAAAGCCACCCCAACCTAACTTTTGACTTTTTTGTAGACAAGCAAAAGTAAAAACTCAGTAAACAAACACCCAAAAAACTGTTTTTGCTGTGGAAAAGTTAAAAGCTCCTGCAGAAAAGCTCTTGCAAACACTCACTTAGTATAGTTCTTTGTGTCATTTACCAATGTATGAAGCATCTCTTTCAGTTTCTTTGCGACAATATTTGTAACTAACTGTTGACTTTATATTATTAATAAAATGAATGAAAGAATTGATATGATGTATTTTATTTTAATTTATATTTTCTGTTTATGATATTCAGTTCAACAACATTCAATCAAATCATCAAAAACTCTGATGTTCATTTGTTTCTAATCCGAATTCACGCGTCGGAATAAACACAACAGTTAGCGAGGACCATATGCTTATACGTGTATGCTTATCGAAGTCAAAACAACTAAGCCAAAATCATAGCGTGGACCGTATGCCAGTTGAGTTCACTGTGTCTGAACCAAAATAATTAATAACGTTTCTGAACCTGGTTATTGTGACCATGGTGGTACCCACGACGAATGACATCTACACGAATCGCTGTACGAGACAGATGGGTCGAGGCCTTCGTGAAGGTTCTCTTCGACAGCTTTGGCATCTTCATCCTCTATTCCATTTCACTGCGAATGGCTGAGTCATTGATGACTTTCATTTCAAAAATCAAAACAATCAATTCATTTGGAACTCAGTTGTACATTCATTCATAACAAAACATTCGTTCGGCCCGATGAGGGCACGTTTTTTTTTATTATTTTTAGTGTTAAACAGTAAGCATTTTTTCATAATTTTTGTGAGCCGTTTCATATTCTGAGATGCTGGAATGAATTGGATTTGAAAGGACAACAATCAATTCTCGTTGAGTTCACCGCGACTGTACGTGTATACCCATCGAATTCACCACCACTGAAATAAAATCATACGTGTGGACTGTGTGCCAACCGAGTTCACTGCAACAATACGAGACAGATGGGTCGAGACATTCGTGAAGATTCTCTTCAACTACATTGACATCATCTTCCACTGTTCTATTGACGCGTTAACGCACGTCATAGTCAACTATTGATTGAAGTTACCTCGAATGACAGAGTTAGTGAGGACTTTCATTTCAAAAATCAAAACAGTTCATTCGTTCGAAACCCGGATTAATAACAACCTAGCTTCGGGATATTAGTTTGGGATTAAGATGGGTTTAGACCACACGGGACTTCCAAGGTCCGGTGCCTAAACCTACTGCTCCACTTCCAGCGGCAGAAGACAAAACCACGACGACACGACAGTGCTCCCCGAACTCCCTAACCAGGTGATCATACCTTACCGCTCTCTCATCCCACCGTCCACCATCGACTCTCTCTGCTATGTGCCGCACCTGGTGGAGCCTCATCCACTCACCCTGTTAAGAATCACAAGATCGGGAAATAAAGTGCCGAGAAACCTACAACAACTACTAATAGTAATATCTGTGTTAGTATTAATTGTGATATATCATTAGATTTAAGGAGAGACAAACAGTAAATGTGCAGCGACTTGGAAGTGGAGAATTGATTTCATTGTGTAACCCTATCATCGATGTACAAAGAAGGAGTTTGGACGAGTCAGTCAGGAGAGTCGAAAGATTACAAGTCAAAGGGCAACGAGGGCGGGGGAGACCTAATAGGAAATGAGATGAGCAGATTCGGCTAGATTTAGAAGGATTAAACCTCTCCAAGGACATGACCTCTTATAGGACGAGTTGGAGACGCCATATTATGGTTAGAGATACGTAAGACCATATAAGGGGTATTTGTTTACTTATTGACCTTTAGACTGATAGAAATAAGTGAGACATACTAGTGTATAGGGTGCATGTAATTGTATGTCATCTAGTAAGAGTAGAATGCAGTTATGAAGTTTGTTCGTTATCTGTGTAGGCATTCATTTATTTTGGTATGTACGTAATGCAGGGTTGGGATAAGTGGGTAGTTCAGTTATACTTGTTTCCCCTTTTATTATTATTATTATATTATGTCTTATTTATTTGTTTTTATTACTTATATTACTTATTTTTTAGCCGGGGGTCTCCAAGGAAATAATCTCTCCGCCCCAGTGGTGGGGGTATGATTGCGTACATTCACCCTCCTCAGACCCTGCCTAAGGGCGGGATATACTGGGTATATTTGGTTTGGTTTGATTAACTTCAACACCCCTTGCTGGAGCAAATTAATTATTTGCAGTCTGGTTTGGACCATCTTTTCTAAGTAATCTGCACTTCAAAAATTTCAGATAAACCATATGTAATCCAATCTGTAGCACCGTAAATAAATATCGAAGAATTTTTCATTCCACTATTTTACATCATAATATTTGCACATGGAACCTGTGTTCCTCTAGATTTTTAGTGCCCATTTTCTGCTATGTCCATTTTATTGCTAGTACTGGGATCTATTTGCAAAAGTTCCTCCAAGTTTTATTCAAGGACTGTTTGCCCATTATTGAACTGTGATTCCCTTTACTGTAATAAGCGCCACTATCTTATATTGTGAATGCATACTTTTGATAAGGTTCTACCATCCTGCATAAGCCATATCTGCTGCTTTGTATCAGGATTCCTTAGGAGCATATGCAGAAACATAATCATCGGACCCTAAATGTCCATTTTATTACTAGTACTGGGATCTATTTGCAATAGTTAATTCCCATAAATTTTCTGCAAGGACTGTAAACAATTTGTTTGCCCAGTATTGAACTGTGATCCCCTTTACTGTAATAAGCGCCACTGTCTTATATTGTGAATGCATACTTTTGATAAGGTTTTTGTTGGAAAGGAAAATATTGAGATTAGGAGAGATTTGGGAAATTCCAAAATCTCTCCCTGATTTCCTTGGATTGCCTTAATCGCAGGACTTACCTTCTTCGTGCTTGTATCTTGTTATATATTGATGTAAAGTGTAAAGAGAAAAGAAAAAGAAAAATAAGGATACAATATCCTCCCGTGGAGTAGGAATTCACCCGAACCCTGTAAATCCTGTGTTTTCATATACCGTCATCTACCATTTCTTTCCGGTCGGGACTGTAAGCATGGTAGAAACAGGGTCGGCAACAACCTTCACAGAAGCCACCCAGGCCCTGTCTAAACAAATTGCGGTCATCATGGAACAACAATCAAGATCATCTTCCAACGCTGGAAATCAACCTGATGTAAGGATCGATGTTAAACTCGACAAGAATAATTATGTACTGTGGGCAAGGCTCATGGAGGCCGGGACCGATATGAATTTCTCACCGAAAAGCCCCCTACCGAGACAGATCTCAAATACAAGGCCTGGAGAAAAAGGGACTTGCAGGTATTCTCATGGCTAACGAATAACATGGAACAAAGTATTGTTAGACAGTATATTCATTTTCCCACATCAGAAACACTTTGGAGCACACTGGCCCGAACATTTAAGGCAGGAGAAGACAGTTTACAGATATTTGATCTGAAAACAAAGGCAGGCAGATTGATACAGAATCAGGCAGAATTGGAGTAGTATTACAGTTTATTAAATAGCTTGTGGATGGAAATTGATCAGAGAAGGCCAAATCCGATGAAGTGTGAAGAAGATATTATGGAGTATAATCGGATCCAGTCAGAGGACAGACTATTCACATATTTTTCAGGATTAAACATAGTGTTTGATCCAATTGTGAAGGACATACTGAAATCAAAACCCCTTCCCGGAGTAGACGAAGCCTACCCAACATTGAGGTTTGAAGCCGCCCGGCGGGAGATACTCTCTTCGACGACAAACCAGTAAGAAAGGTCTCAGAATTTGGGCTTGGGCTCCGGCCTTATAACTCTGGCGGGCCAGAACAAAAATTCATCATCGAGCCCAACTCTGTGCAACATTTGGAAACTGTAATCCATGGCCCGGCCCAAGAACCAGCCTTGGCGAACTTCAGCAGGTCGGGTGGGATCCGACCCGGAAATACCGACCTGATGTACCAGAACCGACCCGAATACAATGACTCGAGTCCACAGAACCGATAGGGTACGAACCGTCATAATGAAAGCTACCAAGGGTTCAATGGTCGCCGGTCGGAAGGAAATACCTCGTCATTCCGGCGCAAATGTGATGAATGTTGAAGAATCGGACACCTTAAGAGAGATTGATACCGGATTGTGGGTTACCCGATGGGCCATCCCTTGAAACCTGCAAATCAATGGTCTGGAGGACAGAATCGAGGAATAGCAGCAATCGGTGAAGGAACTGACCAGAATGATGAGGACGAATGCGGATTCGCTGCGTTGAGTCTCGGGAGGCGACAACCCACTCATCCACGAGCGACTTCCGACATTGATTTTGGCCGATATACAATCACAACGGAGACAAGCAGAAGTGACGAAGGAGGGCCAAGCCAAATGAACCGACAGATTTGTTTGAAGGATCGCAAGCAAACAGGTATAAAGGGGAAGAGGAAATTACTTCCCTATCCTCCAAATATATCAGATGCAAATTTTTTTAAAATGGGGTGTTTTGGAGATGAAGAGAATATAAATTTGGGAATATTAAATTCATGCATAGGTGGACCAAGGGGGAAGAATCAGCAATGGATTTTTGATTGTAGTGCTACTGATACGGTCTCATATGATATTAATGATTTTTGTGAGAAACAGGGCCCTAAAAGGAAAAGCATCCAGACAGACAACGGAGAGCTACTACCTGCCAAGGGGGCAGGGATAGTTGAGATAACTCCGAATCTCAAACTATCTAATTGCTTATATGTTCCTGCTTTATCACACAAACTATTATCTATCAGCCACGTGACGAAGGAATTGAATTGCACAGTACAGATGTATCCGTCGTTTTGTGTATTGCAGGATATCCGGACGAAGGAGATCCTTGGGCGTGGCACTGAACGGGCAGGATTGTATTATGTGGATGAAGTCATTTCCGCTTCCAAGATCCTCTCCATTCGTAGTAGTGCATCCCAGAAAAGCTGGTTGTGGCACTAGTGCCTAGGTCAGCATTCCGACAACTACTTAAAGAAACTTTTCCCGCATTTTTCTGGTTTTCCTATCTCATGTGATTCGTGCCTCCGTGCTAAGTCCCATCGGGCATCATTTGTGTCTAGTAGGTCTCGTGCTGAGAAACCTTTCGATTTGATTCATCTGATGTTTGGGGACCTGCCCCGATTGTTGGAGATTCTGGGTTGAAATATTTTGTTTTATTTATCGATAATTGCACCCGAATGACTTGGATATACTTCTTGCAAAATAAATCCTATGTTGTGGTCAAATTTATTGCATTTTATCATATGATTGCGACTCAGTTTGATATGTCCATTAAGGTTCTTCGATCGGACAATGGAGGAGACTTCGTAAATTCCAGAATGACTAATTTATGCTCCGAGAAGGGCTTGATACATCAGACCACATGCCCCTACACCCCGGAACAAAATGGAGTCGTAGAGAGAAAGAACTAATTTTTGTTAGAGATCACCCGTACTCTAATGTTGGAATCAGGGGTACCATCTCTATACTGGCCGGAGGCATTGGCTACTGCTACTTATCTAGCTAACCGCCTCCCTACTAAAGTTCTCCAGCTCGAAACACCGCTTCAAGTCCTGTCCTGCCATACCAAGGTACCGCCATACCACACCCTACCGCCAAGAGTGTTCGGATGT
>JAOYMZ010063564.1:0-12773 GCA_025802335.1 Pinguicula primuliflora
GGCTCTGCGAGAGGTTTTCTCTGTGTCTCCTTGTATCACTGTGCTTATAGTGGATTGATTCTCCTCTTCTCCCGTGGGCGTAGGCGTTCTGGCCGAACCACGTTAAATCTTGTGTGTTATTTTCTTATCGCTTTATACATTATTCATCCCAACATCTTGTTGTTTTCTTGCCTTTGGGCTAAACTCGGCGTTATGGTAAAAATCGAAAATGCCATATATCACCTCACCCCCACAAGCACATCTCCAGTACACTCCTCCGTTAACGTGGCAGGGTATTTTAGATTTTTTATAATTTTTTAAATGGCTATTTATTCTAAATAATTAATAATAAATATAAGATAAATGTAATATATTTTAATTTAGTTTATACTATTTATAAAATTGAAATATATGGTTTAGGTTTTATAAAATTTAATCTTTAGGGTTTATAGGATAGGGTTTTAGATTTTCACGGCGGCTTCGCCAACGTAATATTAAGTTTAGAGTTTTGGATTTTTTTAGAATTGATAACATTTAGCCCTTAGGGGTTATAGAATATGATTTTAGATTTTTACGGCGGCGAAGTCGCCATAATATTAAGTTTTTTGGGTTAATAAATATGTTTTATATTTATGTTTTAGGGTTTTATATGGGTTATATATTATTTGTGTACAATAATGATAAAGATGTTATGTAGATGAGATGATACGCGGGAGGGGAATGGGAGGGCTGTAGAGCAGGGTTAGAATCTGGCTGGCAATAAAAAATTTATTTTTTGTTGAAAACACCCTTGCCACGTCAGCGGTGGTGTGCTGGAGGCGGGCTGGTGGGGATGGTGTATAGCAGGACGGTAAAGATCCTTTAATATTCTTGCTTTTTTAAGTTAAAATTTATACCGAGAGAGGAATATTCTCTTCTTTGACATTATTGTACAGTACAACATAGTAGACTATTGTTATCCATTATTGTCGTTACAAATATTAATGAAAAACATATGCATATGAGATCAAAAATTCAATGCGCCAGCAACTTTTCGACGATTTCATCAGTGGAAATTCTAACACCTAAAAAAAGTAATACTTGATGCTAAGGGAAAAGGTACAATGAGTATACGGCGATAAAGTAGTTAGAACTTCACCAAAACATAAGGTTTTTGGTCTGCTATGTATAAATTTTCCATTGATAATTTCAATTCCGATAGTATACGATAAAAATAGCACACAAATATGTTGGGCTAGATAATAGTGTCAACAAAGAGAAAATATGTGTTATAATGTCGTAGATATCTATGAAGAAAATAAAGAACAAGAATTTACGTGGTTCGGCTAAAGACAACGTCCACGGGAGAAGCACTTCTTCCTTTATTTTTTCACACCTTACAATGTACAAAGGACTCCTCTTTATATAGATGTTACGAGAGTTATTGAATATATGGCAACTCCCGAGATTATGAGAAATCTAATCTCGGGAGATAATGGTGGAAGATTTGGTCAATCTTTCCCAAATAACTTTCTAATTAACATTCCTCCCTAAGTTTTTTATCGGGATGTCTAATACCTAACTTGTTAATAACGTCATGAAAGGCTCATCCAGTAACCCTCTTGGTTAGGATGTCAGCAAGTTGATCTTCATACCTCACAAATGAAAGAGAAATGACACCAGCTTTCAACTTCTCCTTTATGAAATGTCGATCCACCACTACATGTTTTGAACTGTCATGTTGCACTGGAATTTCCACAATGTGTACTGCAGTTCTGTTATCACACCTCAAGGGATATGGTTGGTCTGGTGGGAACCCAAGCTCACTCATCAACTTCTGTAGTCAAAGGACATTAGTCACGCCCCTAGCAATTCCTCTGAACTCAGTCTCTGCACCTTCTGCTTTTTGCTCCTCCACGTTACAAGATTGCCTCACACAAATATAAAGTAACTCGTTGTGGATTTGCGATCCACCGGATTATCAGCCCAGTCTGCATCTGTATACGCCTCCAGCTTTAAATAGCCATTGTAGCAGAAGAGTACTCCAGTATTAAGGGTACCCTTAAGGTATCTCACAATCCTCAGTACCACATCCATGTGATCTTCTGCGGCGTATGCATAAATTGACTCACCACACTCATTGCATAGGCAATATCTGGTCGTATATGAGACAAATAACTCAACTTCTGCACAATATGCTGATATCTCTCTCTGTCTGTGCTTTTCCCATCGTCCACAATGTGAAGATCATGGTTAGATGCCATAGGGGTGTCGGCCGGCTTACAATTCAGTAGTCCAGTCTTAGCTAATAGGCCCAAAACATACTTCTAGGAGATATGTATCCTCACTTTAGATCTCATCACTTTAGATCTCATCACTTTAGATCTCATCACTTCTATGCCAAGAAAGTACATAAAGTGTCCCAAATCCTTCATCTCGAATTCCCAGAATAAATTCGTTCTCAGCTCATTCATCTCAATTTCACCATCGCTAGTGATCACCATATATAATCAGACAGGTAATCTTCTCACTCTTCTTCTTCATGAACAAGGTGTGATCTGAATTACTCTGTACATAGACATACCTCCTCACAGCAAGAGTAAATATCCCAAATCATGCTCTGGGAGACTGCATCAATCCATATAATGCTTTCTTTAATCTACACACCTCATTTGGATGGAAGGTGTGAGAGAAATCTGGTGGAACTTCCGCATAAACTTCCTCTCCCAGATCCCCATGTAGAAAGACATTCTTCATGTCGAACTGAAACAAGGGCCAACCTCTATTTGCTGCAATGGAGAATAGCATGCTAATAGTGTCAATTTTAGCAACAGAAAAATAATTCTCACAGTAATCTACTCCATAGGTCTGAGTGTAGCCCTTGACCACCAACCTCGCCTTATACCGCTCCATAAAATCATTAACTCTTCTCTTGATCGTATAGACCCACTTACATCCAACAGTCCGCTTTCCCACAGGTAGCAGACAAATCTCCCATGTATGATTCCGCTCCAGAGCACACATCTCATCCTCCATAGCCCGTCTCCATTCAAGGATCACCCATGCCTCTTTCACATTTCTCTGAACCACTTCCTGATATACAGCTATCGTAAAAGCTCTCGCCTCTTCGGACTCTCTCCTCCTGAATAGGTTCGCCATATGATACATCTTCTCTCCTGGAATGTGATCTGGAGAATATCGTTGAGCTGCAATCCCTCAAGTACTCCTAGCCGGTAAGATACGAGTAGGAGGAGTGGGAGGGGTCTCCAAAGGACCCTGCACATCAACATCAAAAGAAATAAGTGTAATAGATATGTAAGCGAGCTCAGTAGGGCTTACCTTGATATCCCAAAAAGGAGGATCAACTGGGTTGGGCATGGGCTGGCTGGGCGAAGATGAAGAAGGTATGTCCATAGGTGTAGTAGCAATTCATTCTAGTATGTCACTCTGTCTTTTCCCCTGGCTAATAGAATGGGTAGTGTGATGATAAAACTAAGATTGTACAAAATCACAGTGTAACATAGTAAACACCTATTTCGACACTGGGTCAAAACACTGATATTTCTTCTGATTGATACAATAACCCACAAAAATACACTTTAAAGTACAAGCATCCAACTTATTCCGATGAACTTTCGGAACATGCATAAACACTGAACACTCAAACACACGAGGAAAGAGAGTGAGATAGGACGACATAGAACAGTACCTAGATAAAGCCGAGATAGGTGTTCGAAGGTCAAGGGCTTTTGTGGGCAAGCGATTGACCAAATACATAGCAATGGCCACAGCCTCTGACCAGAAATACTGAGGAACCCCTTAATCTAACATGATAGAACGAGTTATCTCCAACTAAATCTGATTCTTACGTTCTGTCACTCCATTTTGCTCAGGAGTATAGGGACATGTAGTCTGATGAACAATTCATTTTTCGGAAAAGAATTGACTCATAAACTGATTCACAAATTCTCTGACATTATCAATTCGAAAGATTTTCACAGAGGCATCAAATTGAGTCATAAATCAAGAAATTTTCTAAAAACATCAGACTTCTGCTTAAGAAAATAAATCCAGCACATACGAGTGCATTCATCTACATTTAGAAGAAAATATCGGAATTCCCCGCCTCCAACAACTGGAGCGGGTTCCCACACATCAGAATGAATCAATTCAAAAGGTCTGTCAGAGCAAGACACACTAGGAGAAAATGACGACCTATGTGTCTTAGCTCGAGCACACGAATCACAACGAATAAGAAAACACGACAACCTTGGAAATAACTTCTGTAGGTACCCATTAGATAGATGACCTAACCGTCGGTGCCATAACCACCCTTTATTATCTCGAACAGCTAGAGTACGACCTGATACAGCAGCCTCATCCACATAGTACAACCCAACCCTCTCAATGCCACACCCAATGATCTCCTTCATCCGAATATCCTGCAACGGACAAAAACTCGGATACATCAGCACAGTGCAATTAAATTCCCTCGTGACATGAGAAATAGATACCAATTTATGTAAAAGAGATGGAACCAGAAGAGAATTTGATAATTTCAGTGACAGGGTAATCTCAATCTCTCCAGCTCCTATAATAGTTAACATTTCCCCATCCGCTGTCTGAATAATTTTCTTCTGGGGAACCTGATTATCAATTATATCCAGGGAATCATAGGTTACATTACAGTGTAAGTAGCACCACAATCAAAGATCCACCTATTTTCCCGAGACGCATGAGAATTAAGCAGTGCATACGAAATATCATCATTAAAATTACCAAAGCATTCATCGCCAAAATATTTGGGTCACATAAAACACCCTCCTTCCCCACATAACAATCTGGTGGCCCAATTTTGCTCCTTTCTACCCGCAGCCTACAACAATTCATAAGCCCAGAATTATGTAAATTAGAGTGGGGGCACTGAAGTAATTTCCGCCCCCCACAACCCATACATGTGTCGTGTAGGGTTTCAGACCGCACAGCTACTCCTACATATCGGTCCTTCTGCTCGCTGTGTTAGTCTTTGGCCATCTCCAAACGATAGTCGACGTCGATTAATCGCCTTCTGACGCTGATCGCCGCAAAACTGCCATCCCCAGGTGCCTCTCTTCCAAACCTTCTCCAATAGCTGTTGTCCCGGGCCTGTTTCCGACGCTACGCTGAGTCGTCATGGAATGCCACCCTAGAAGCACTAACAGACACGACGGATATGTCCTTGAATTCCACAGTGATTACAGAAACGTGTGCCTCTCAACGAAAATGATGAATTTTGGTTGTCCTTGGCTATGTCTTATCCGCGAGTGTCATCGTTGGAGCTCCGAGAAGGAGTTGGGCAACAGCAAACCTGGTCCGGGTCTCGTAGTAGCCCAACCCACTCCGTTCTGGTCCTGGGCTCGAGTTTTGGCCTGTTCCATATGTCGTTGGCCCGACCTGACTCGTAAACCCGACCCGAGCCCGTCAACTTCAATGGATCCCTTCTAACCAGGACTCAGAATATGCGTTCTTGCAGCTTCTCTTCTCACAGTAGCATAGGCTTCATCAACATCAGGTAAAATTTTCTCTTTCAGAATATCCCTTACGATTGGATCAAGCACATTATCTAATTCGGCCAGAAACTTGAACAATCTATGTTCATTCTGCAATCCATTGAATTTTAGAATGTCACGTGCTTCAGTCATGAGATTTGGCCTACGTCGATCTATTTCCATCCATCAGTCTTTGCTAATATTGTAATAATCTTCAATCGTATTCTCACCCTGTTTCAATTGATCTGCCTTTGTGGTGAGATCAACAATTTGTAGGTTACCCTCCCGTGCTTGAAAGACTTTAGCAAGGCCTTTCCAAAGTTTGTGAGCATTCGGAAAATTCGGATATTGCCGTGAAAGACTTCATTCAATATTCTCTGATATCCACCCATAGACTTGAAGATGATTTTCCCACCAAGATTGGAATTCTGGATCCTTAGGCGTTGGCAGTGCGGGATTGCCCGTGAGGTGGCGGATCCAGCCACGGCCTCCTACTTCAATCTCGATTCGTCGCCTCCACACCGGATAATTATTGCTGTTCACCGGTTCTTCCAAAACCACATTTGATGGATTTCCTCCACTAGAAGACTTCTCCTTCGGTACAATCTTCACCTGGGTAGTACCTCCTTGCATCAATTTTTCGAGCACCTGCCCTAGAACTGGTTCCCCCATGGCAACCTCTTACATTGGATTATGCAGACGAATGTCCCGGGTTCCAAACCTACCCTGATACCATGAAGAAGATAAAGAACAAGAATTTGTGTTGTTTGGCTAAAGCTTACGTCCATGGGAGAAGCGCTTCTGCCTTTATTTTTTCACACTTTACAATGTACAGAGAACTTCTCTTTATATTGATGTTACAAGAGTTATTGAATATATGACAACTCCGAGATTATGGGAAATCTAATCTCGGGATATAATGGGAAAAAATTTGGTCAATCTTCCCCTAATAACTCTCTAACTAACAATCTACACCAAGTACAAAAGGGGCTCGAAATTATGTGCCCAATACCCCGTGGTGGAGAACCAAATCTGTTAAGATGTTCTGGCCCGTCTGCGAATCATAAATTCCTGGATTGTTGGCCCTCTTTAGGTCGTGATCGGTGTATTCACCAACTATAAAGCTTTGCCCAAATATTATGTGTGATTTGCATTCATAGAACATATGATTTTCATCTTCTGGTGTAGTTGACGGGGGCACATGAGATTGGAGCGGTGCTAAGTATACGCACCCCTTTTATACGTAATTTTGTATGGGTTTCGATACCACATCGCTTGGTTTAATGAACTAATAAAAAAAACATAAAACAAAAAATAAAATACAAAACGTGAACAAGGCCTAAAAAAATTAAAACATAAACATAATAAGAAATCGTGAAACAATGTGATTTCAGACAAAAATATAACAAAAAGACAAAAAATATTACGGCGGAGCCACCGTAAAAATTAAAACTCTATCCTATAAATCCTAAGAGCTCTAAGATTAGAAGTGAGTTAGCAAAAGGGAAATCCATAGCAACCCTATAAAAAACAACTAGGCATTTGCATCAACACACAACCCTACAGGCATTCAGAGGTAGTAACATGGAGGGGACTTCACGAAACAGAGGTGATGTGCACAGTCGTCTCGGGCTGAGGTTAGTGGAAGAAGAGGTGGAAATGGAGGAGGGGGAGGAGGAGCTATCGTTTTTTATAACGAACTTCCGAGGGGATTTCTACACCCAAGAACTGGAAAAACTATTGGGAGAACAAGGTGAATTAGTAAGATTCACGGTGGCAAGGAAATTATCTGTTCAAGGGTTGCCATTTGGCTTTGCGGCGTATAAGAATGTAATCAATACTGATGAGGCTCTCCAAACTCTAAACAACATATGGATTGGAAACTATAAGTTGAGAGTAAACATTGCAAGGTACGCTAAGCCAAGCCATGAAGAAACTACAGTGAAGGCAAATCCAAGAAAATACATGATTAAGAAACCCGGGTTCAGAAATAGGAAAACATGTGAAGAAACTGTAAAAGAGAAAAACTAGGGTGCCCCATCCCAGGGACTTGGTAAAGAAAAGCAGGGTGGCATAACTCTGCAGAAAGTGCAGAACAAGCTAGTTGAGAGGCTGGCACCGGTGGACTATCCAGTTATAGCAATCAGAAATGATCCAGACCTTGTATTCGGGACCGCTGCGAAAGAAGCACGATGACTAAGATATAGTAAATTATGTCAACTTCGGTATGCAGAGGGGCATGAGAAATTCAAACAAGAGCTGAAAAAATAGGGATACACGAAACTAACTATGAGCATAGTTGGAGATGGGAAGGTGTTACTGCGGGATAAGGAGGACGGGAAGGAGTTACAGGACTTAATAACAGTCAATAGAGAATGGATGGAAATGTTGGTCAAGCATATATCAGAGTGGACGACTCAACCAGCGAACCACTCAAGACTCAGATATATAAACCAAACAAAACATGAACATCAAAAAGTGTTGGCGGCGGAGATGAGCAAAGTCTTCCAAGCAGTGAAAGTGGCAGTGAACTAGAGTAGGATAAGGATGCACAGGAAACCGAAATTGAGTATAGCAGTGCATATGGGCAAGAAATAAGAGGGAAATTTTGGAAACCGTGTTGCCTTGAATGGTGGCCTTCATTGACACTGCTTCATGAAGACAATCTAGCTCCAAGCACCATTGAAAAACATATACTTAATGTGCCGAATGAGGAAGAAGGAGTAAATGAGACAATCTCAAGTGAAAAGGAGTTAACAGAGAAAGAAGACTGGCAGACTGAAAAGGAAACAGAAATAAGTGTGGAAAAGAAAAATCAGTTACTTTAAAAATACAAGGAACAAATGTGGGCATTCATCACTGATATGCTAACCTTGGATTCGAGAAACAAAAGTGTTGAAATCATAACTGAAACACAGCTTGGTGCAGACAGCAGGCTGGTGGCGGAAGTTGAAAAAACAAACCGATATTTGCCTGAGAAACAAAGCAAGATTAACAAAAAGGATCTGACAAAGAAAGCAGATAGAGAAACAAAGCAAAAGCAGACAAATAATAAAATCAGGGAGGGGTGGGAAGAGGTTATGGATAAATGTATAAAAAAGAAGGTCGATGGACATAAGGTTGAAATCATAGGAGTAGAAGTGTCATCGTCAAAAAAACAAGGTGGTGAAGTAAAAGATCACTCAATATCAGACAACAATATAGCAGCAAACAACTCAAGGCACCTAAGGAACGAAGCACAATCCATACTGGACATGGGCCGACTAACGGGTGTGGTACATCCTAAAGGAGACGAGGCTAGTCTGTTAGAAATTGAATATATGGAGGAAAGAGATAGACAGGAACAAGAAAACAAACAAAAAGACCTGAGCAGTAAAACGAAAGAAAGGTCTACTCAGAAAGAGGAAAAGGGAAAAAAGAAGAGTTTCAAAGATGTAGTTACAAACATATAATGCAAGAGAGATTGGAGGAATCAGAACAAGAAGAAGAATCAAAGAGATCTTGCGGAAAAATAAAATTGATTCTGTATCAATACAAGTAACAAAAAAAGAAATGGCAAGTGAAAAATTGGTTAGAAACATGTGGTATTCAGAAGACATGAACAGGTATATACTGGATCAAATGGACTATCTGGAGGATAATTGTGCATATGAGACAAACAAAAGTTTGCAAGAGAAGAAATTTCGAATGAAGAAGGTATTCTGGGAGTTTCAGCTAAAATCGTCAGTGATAATTCAATCTGCCATTTTGTCAATGTATATGGCCTAGCAGGTTTTGAAGAAAAAATCACTCAATGGAATTACATAAGAAGGAGACACTGGGGGAGAGAATTGGAGAAATGGGTAGTGATGGGCGATTTCAATGCAATTCTGGACAGAAAAGAAAGGAAAGATGCTGGCAATCAAGATTACAACAGAGAAATTAGCCAATTTCGAAAATTTGTAGAAGATATGAACTTGTGTAATCTACCTATGATAAGAAAAAATTTCACATGGCATTTAAGTTCTTTAAAAGCAATGAGTCGGATTAACAGATTTCTGGTAAATGAGCTTTGGTTAGGAAATGGGGCAACATGGACCCAAACAGGGCTGGATAAAGAAGACTCCAACCACATCCCAGTTACACTAACGAGAGAATTGATCAATTGGGGCCCAAAACCGACAAAAGTGCTAGACAATTGGAAGGTGCATGAGGATTATAATAAGATGGCAACTGAGAATTGGAATGAGGACGGATTAGAGGGATCACAAAGCTACATTGTAAAAGAAAAAGTAAAAAGACTGCATGCAGGCATTAAACAGTGGTTCTGTGGAAAAGGTAAGTTTATATCTAGCAAATTACAAGAGCTGAGGGTAACAGAAAATGAGATTGAAGTAGCTGCGGAGGCAAATGAGAACTGGAGACCAGATACTGAATTTTGCGGGAACTTAAAGGACAAATTCAGGAACTTGAACTTCAAGACGATGCAAATTGGAAACAAAAGTCCAGATGTTTATGGATCAAGAAAGGAGAGGCCAACACAACCTTTTTTCACAGAAAGGTAAACGCAAATCAGATCAGAAACATGATTCATGGAATTTGGGCGGAGGGTACATGGATAAATGAAGTTCAACAAGTAAAAGATTGTTTTAAAAAGCATTTTCAATTGAGATTTACGGAAAAACTCCACAATAGACCAACTTTGGAAGCTTTATAAGCTGCATAACTGAGTGAATGCTCCAAACAAATGCTAGACAGCAGATTTGGCAAGGAGGAGATAATAAACGCTATAAAACAGTGCGGAGGGGGCAAAAGCCCTGGACCAGATGGGCTCAATTTCAATCTTGGCAAACACTTCCCAGCAGATATGGAGAATGATTTTGTGAAACTGATGGAGGAATTCCATGGAGGTCAGAAGATTGTAAATGGGAAAAATGTAGCTCATATTGTTCTATTTGCAGAAAGATATACTCTCTTGAAAGTTTCAGATTTCAGATCAATCACACTTGTAGGAGCAGTGTACAAAATCATAGCTAAAGTGTTGGCTATAAGACTGAGCAGGATGATCAAAGAGGTAATCTCCACAAATCACACAACTTATATTAAGGGAAGACAAATTGTTGATGAGATTGTCATCAGAAACGAAGCAATTCATTAGATGAAAAGGTTCAAAAAACAGCAATCATATTGAAGGTAGATTTTGGAAAGGCATATAACATGGTAAATTGGAAGTTTCTTAATGAAATAGCCGAGAAATTAGGGATCCCAAAGAGGTTCAGAGATTGGATTCAAGCATGTCTGACATCAGCTACTTCTTTCGCCCTAATTAACGGGAGTCCTACTTTAGAATTTAATTATTGGAGGGATGGTATCAGGAGTCCTGGGAACTTCTATTAGGCATAGGTGACAATATATTGTTCTGGGAGGAAGAGTAGGTAGGGGAGGAGAGTTTAAGAACAAAATTTCCAAGATTATTTAGGAAATCCAAACAAAGGGGACAGAAGGTTGAGAGTCTAGGAAGCTGGCAGGAAAACGATTGGGTCTGGAAATTGAAATCGAAGAGGACATTAGATGAACTAGAGGAGCAAGAGCTACAGGAAATGTTATGTCTGCTAACTAATATTTCTATGCAGGTACTTAACAAAGACAAATGGAAGCACAAAACAAACAATCAGCCAGGTTACAAAGTAAAGCAAACCTATCAGCAAATTTTGGAAAACAGAAGCATACAATGGACAAAAACAGAAATAGAGAGACTACAAACATGCCAAAGCAAAGTGATACCAGTAAAAATCAGAATATTCGTATGGAAATTACTGCAAAAAATAGAGTACCTACTCAAGTCAATCTACAAAGAAGGAAGATTATTCATTTGGAACAGAGCACAACATGCTATCTATGAAAAATCGAGGACGAGACCGAACAACATATTTTCAAGGAATGCATGTTCATGCAAAAAATCTGGAATCAAGTTAGAAACTGGTTAACAATACCTATGCCAGACGATGCCATATATTTTGATGTATTCTGCATGGCGAAGCCAGGGTATGTCCAGACAAGTTATTGGGTAGCAGTATGGGCAGCAATTATGTGGGAAATCTGGATTTCAAGAAACAGAAGTAATTTTCAAGATGAACTTCCAATGGTGGAAAAAACAGTGCACCCGATCAAGGAAATTTTATGGTTTTGGTTCAATTCTTGCAGCAGAAAAAACATATCTAATACCTCTCTGGCAAAATGAGTGCGTACGCGAAGCATTTTCGCATGAGATTGTCTGTGGAACGGGCAGATAGAAGCCGCCCCATACCTGTCCCGCTATCTACAAAAACAGACCCCGACCCAATAAGAACATTATCGAACAAAATTTTTCACCCACTATAAGTTTTACTCCCGCTCGAATGCAGTATCCGAAGATGAATAGTCTGACCTAATTACATATTAACCTGCTAGACCTAAACAATAAATATCTGTATATATATAACAAAATCTTTACATCTAATATCTGTATGGGACAAACAATTTCTACAGATGCTTTTCTCTTGCTTCCTTTGCGTTATTGAGCTATCACTGTCATATACATCACCTCCTTTTCATACACACTTACATACCACCATTCGACCGGCCATGGAATTTGGGATGCCCGAGCCGGCCTCCTAACCGGATGCCTCCTAGCCAGATGCAGTGGCGGATCTAGGATTGAAATATTAGGGGTGCTCACTTAAAATTTAACATAAAATATACATAAATATTGTTAAAACTCAACCTAATTTTAAATATTACATAAATGCTTTTTTTAGGTAGGCAAGTTGGGAGAAATACTCCCGCTCATTCCCGGTATCCGAGAGTTTTTACACTCCCGACTAATCTAGGGGGCCTGCACCCAGCTCAAAGGCTCATACGAATTAGGTCTGGCCAAGCGCTTTTGCTGGGGCTTGAACCCGAGACCTCCTAGTCAAGAGTTCACCTACTTGGCACGAGACCAAGCTGACTTGGTTAAATATTACATAAATGCTTGATACGCTATTTTAGATCGGTAATGGTTGAATATAAATTTAAACTTATTTTTTGTGATATAGATATAAAATATATTAAAAGACAACCAGCTTCATATGGTCCGTCTTCGTGTGGACAGTTTTTCCTTCGTGTGGACAATTTTTTCGTCGCACCATCCGTTTTCGAAATTGATTGCGCCATTGGAAAGCTTATATTTTTTAGATGAAAATCCATATGTTTTGGTCCAGTTTCGACGACGTTATCACCGTTTAATGGAGGGTTCACATTTCCCCTTGGGTTAAGTAGTCCTAAATA
>JAOYMZ010063575.1:0-12773 GCA_025802335.1 Pinguicula primuliflora
GGGGAGGATGAGCCTGCAGGAGACGAAGAAGTGGAGGAAGTTTTGTACCACACCGAAAAGGAATTTCATCAGGGACAGGCCTCTAATGGCAAGAGACGGATAGAGGATAATTTGGATGACATGGAGGCGACCTTCTCCCCAACACAGACCCTCATTTTCATCCGGGGAGAGGGGGCCTGCATCGCGGCCACTCGCGCTTCCGGGGAGAAACTTCTCATGACCGGAATTCAGAACATCCAAGGTACGACCGCGACTCGTACCATCGTCCGTTCAAATGGGAATTTCCCAGATTTGGAGATCAGGAGATAGCAGAGGCCTGGCTCAACCATTGCACAGCCTTCTTTAATCAGCATCGCATCCCGTATGATGAGTGGGTCAATATGGCTGCATATCACCTCGAAGGAAAAAAACAGATCTGGTGGAAAATGGTGGATATGTCCTTTCCCAACATGGGGTGGGACGATTTCCGCAAGATGCTTCGGCGAGAATACTCGGAGGCAGGCCGCTCCAATCCGCTAGCTCAATTGGCGGCGTTAAAGCAAACCGGGACCGTCGAGGAGTTAAACGAAAAATGGCGGGAAATCACCTCGGGAGGCCGGAATTTACCAAGTGACACAGCCGTGGCCCTGTACCGTGAAGCATTAGATCCGGTGATCTCATACGATGTTGGCCTAAAGGAACCTACAAATATTCACGACGCAATGCACTATGCGCGACAATACCAGCGTCGTGCGGTCGCTCTGGCACACAAAGGCAAACACCAGGATTCTCAATTTCATTCCCTTCCCCTGGCCATCACGGGGGGGGGGGCAAACCACCAGAAAACCGGAAGTTGACAGCGACTGAAGTTATAAATCGCAGAGCCCAAGGGTTGTGTTACCATTGCGATGAAAAATGGTCGAAAGGGCATGTCTGTAAGAAAATCTTCTGCATTGAACTGGAACAAGAAGATGCTTGGGAAGAAGTTGAGACCCCGGAAATTTCCCTTAACGCATTGACAGGGCAGGAATCGAACGAGACAATTAAGGTGGCTGGGCAGATACATTCCCAGGATTTATTGTTACTGATCGATTCCGGAAGCAGCCACAACTTCCTCAGTGTCCAACGGGCGGAATCGTGGGGAATGAAACCAACCCGCTCAAAGGTCGTCGCAGTCACCGTCGCCAATGGCGCCTCCGTGGCCAGCCCAGGGTGCATATCAAATGTCGAGGTCAGTATGAGGGATGTACTTTCCTGATCACATTCTACCTGCTATCTCTCGCAGGATTTGAAGCTATACTAGGGGTCCAATGGCTGGGCAGCCTGGGAACAATGGTCTGCAACTTCAGAATCAAGCAGCTGGGCTTTGTTCGAGGGCAGATCAGTACGGTTATATGGGGTGCCTAGACAGCGCCAACAGTTGCAGCTAGCAGCCCTTCCCTCTACGGACACCTTGTCCTTATTATTGCAAAAATACCAACTGGTTTTTGGCTTGCAGATCCACACGGCCTACCCCCTCAACGGGCTTGCGATCACCGCATCACTATCAAAACAGGAGCAGACCCAGTTAGCAGCAGACCATACCGCTACGCCCACGGGCAAAAAACAAAAATTGAGCAGCAATGTGATGAACTTCTAGATAAAGGATGGATCCGGCCCTCCTCATCTCCATATAGCTCTCCGGTGCTTTTAATTGCCAAGCATGATGGGTCTTGGCGTATGTGTGTCGACTACCGCGCCCTCAACGCCATTACCCTCAACGATAAATTTCCCATTCCTATGGTGGAGGAACTCATTGAGGAATTAGAAGGGGCCAAATATTTCTCTAAACTGGATTTGCGCTCCGGATATCATCAAGTCCGGATGGAGGAGAGCTCGATTCCTTTAACAGCGTTTCAGACGCATCAAGGGCACTATGAATACTTGGTTATGCCATTCGGCCTCACCAACGCACCAGCTACATTCCAATCCCTTATGAACACCTTGTTCAAACCTTATTTGAGGAAATTTGTTCTTGTCTTCTTTGATGACATTTTGGTGTTTAGCAGTAATTGGCAGGATCATATGGAGCATCTGCGTCTCACTCTGGATATCCTTACAAAAAACAATCTGGTGGTTAAGGGTTCCAAATGCGAATTTGCCGCGGAACGGCTCTCGTACCTGGGGCATATTATATCAGCGCAAGGCGTGGCCGCTGACCCCGAAAAGATAGACGCCATGGTCTCTTGGCCGCAGCCAGGTGACCTGCATGGACTCCGCGCATTTCTGGGCTTGACGGGCTACTACCGTCGTTTCGTCAAGGACTACGGCTCCATTGCTGCCCCCCTCACCGACATGCTCAAAAAGGATCAATTCCGCTGGACAGAAAACAGCGCGCAGGCCTTTGAGATGCTGAAAGTCGCCATGGCTAGTGCACCAGTTCTGGTCTTACCCGATTTCTCCAAAATATTTGTGATCGAATGTGACGCATCCAACGCCGGCATCGGGGCAGTCCTAATGCAAGAGGAACATCCTGTCGCATTCTTTAACAGGAAATTCGGACCACGTCACAAGGGCTGTTACGATCCCGGGATCATCGAGTAGAAATATGAACTACGAATTGCAGAGGAACTCTGCTCGTTGTATTGAATCTGAAAGGATACAAATACAACACCCAAAATGTAGTAAAGAACTACAATACAATTAGAGAAACTAAAACATAATTCTTCTTCTTTAGTATCTCTCCAATGCATACAACTCCCACTATTTAAAGAGTTTTGCCATCCTCTTCAATGAATGCGTTGGTTGGGACGGTTACACCTTCCTTCATTAATACCCTTACTGTGGTTGGTTGGGACCATTACACGTTCCTGGTTTTTGTCAATAATACAAAACAGAACCCATCCTGGAGGATAACCAGGACAATCGAACTCAATGAGACCCTTATGTGGCATAGTGATAGGAACTTCAATGTCACCAATCAGACAAGAGTTCACCATGATGAACATTCCGATGGATCGCAATTGAGTTCACCCATAACATGCACCTGCAAGAGTTCAAATACTAAACGGTCGTCTTACAGGAAAGAAATGGACGTAGTAAATATCAGTATATATATGATGAGTTTACGATAAACTAGTCTGTCTCCACAGATAGATAGATACTCATGCCAACATCCCAACCATGCCTACACTACATCAAAGTATCAATATGTGTTTCGAGTCTACATCAATCAAATATGTCAACATAGTAGCTTCAGTTCATGCACTGCTATATCAGACAGAATCAACAACAGAAAGATTGGTATAAAAGAGTAGTATTGTTGAACAAGTATGCAAAACAGAGCGAAAGGAAAACAAGGAATATTATATGCTTGGGAATGACTACAGACTACAAGGGTGCGTACTTTGTCCCAAAAGTAAGTACAGATTGGGCGCCCTGTTGCTTTATCTCATTATATATCACAACCAAGATCATGTTGGTGAATACAACATAGCAGCAAATAGACTACAACTTGTACCAGTACCTTTCCAGGCATCATGGCAATGGTGAACCATGGATAATGGCCGTCGGTAAGGAACTTCAAGGTAGAAATCGTCCTTCCTGGAAACATTTTGCGATTTGCAGCATTACCAATTTAATTTTGAAGAATGGTTGGGAAAAGAACAAATTGTTTTTTAGAAAAAAACGTTCACATATTTGGTAAAGGAACTAGAACAACTTGGTAGTAGTACCAGAAGAATGGGAAGACTTGCACAGATTTGGGAAGGACAACAAAATTGGGGTGGGGTAAGCATGTGAAAAATACTTACTACCAACAATCATCCGAAACTAAGAACACAACCTAATTATTCGCATCACTTCATACTTACATACCATAGTTTATATCTAAGGGCTCAGGATTGGGTGGATGAACGCCAAATTGCAAAATGAATTAGTGGTGATGTCGGAAAATTAGTGGACCTCAAATATGAAGCACGGATAGCACCCAAAACGCGCATCTACAGGCATACATACTCACCACATCAATATCTCCGTACTGAAAAAGAAGAATACCCTTAAGATCGGGATCGTCACTAGTAAGATGGAATTTGGAATTAGAAGAAACGCAGTGAGACACAAAATACCATGAAACTGCATGCTTGACAATGTTTTTTTTTATAGAAAGTAGTGACTAAGAAAAGATCTAAATAGAGGAAAACAAAATAGCTGTTTCAAATTGGAACTTACAATTGCCAAAAGCAGAGTCTTTGAAAGCTAGGATTTTCCTCTCCATTATAACCACGACATTTTATGGCTACCTCATCGTCCCCAGCCTAGTAATAAAATGTCCTTACACAATGCATAAGGAAAGCATCTGTTGCGGGAATTTAAAACATAAGTCATAGAAAGATATACGACCTTGAACTTGAAGATATCATGCCTTCTATTTTTGTGCCATTTATAACCGTCATTTGGAAATGCATGTCCGGATACTTTTTTTAGTTTGACTCCATCATATATCAACAGAGATCCACCTGTTCGAATCAATAACGACTAGTGTTGGAATGCTGTATGAAGTCAGCTCAACAAATTGAAATCAAGACAATCAAAATCATAGAGTAATTACTCTCAGGAGGTTTTTTAGGAAATTTCCAGGTACAAAAACGGATCCAATGTAACTTGTCACTCTTTTTTATTGGTAACTTCGCCCTCTTAAGTATGGTGTATACTTCAGATGCAGATAGCCACCTAGTTTTTGCAAGCTTCTCCCAATCATCAAGGCTAGGTGGATCCCCTGCAATTAAGGCAACCAAAAATTTCAGTTCAAGGGGCAAAAAAAGCAAGGAAACAAATGACAAAATTGCTCCGGATCCGAATCAGGAGTAGCCGCGATCTTACTTTGTTGAGGGTCCTTGCCCCTGACCTAGAAACAGTTAACAGCAAAAAATAAGAATTCTGATCTGATAACCAAAACTCTGATCAAATGTAAGAATTAGTTCATAGAGATATACAAAAAAGGGGTCGTCTTGCTTGAAATGGTTGTAGCGACCCATCGAAACTCGAATACCCATATCTCTGTCTTCCATCTTGACGTCGTGCAACTTGCCACCATTGTCCAAGTTACCGTCTTCCATCTTGACGTCGTGCAACTTGCCGCCGTTGTCCAAGTAACAGTCTTCCATCTTGACGTCGTGCAACTTGCCCCCGTTGTCCAACTCACCGTCTTCCATCTTGACGTTGGGAAACTTGCCGCCGTTGTCCAACTTACATTTGTCCATCTTGCCGATAACCTATCAAATTTGAACAGCAAAAAATCAAAATTCTGCTTTCACAACAAAAACTCTGATCGAATGTAAGAATTAATTCTATACAAGATCGATGATCAATCTTGTCGATAATCTATCAAATCTTTACGGCAAGAATTCGGCTTTGACAATCAAATCTTCGATCGAATGTAAGAAGGGGCCGAATTGTTCGTTGATGGAATTGGGCCACATCGTTAGAAAGCTTATACATTGGTTCTTGTAACTTCGTCGCCGGAATTTTCTAAAACCCTATTTAGGACTACTTAAGCCAAGTAAATTTATAATCCTTCAATTAAAAATCATGTTTAAAATCCCATTATGTAAGAAATGATTTTTCTTAGCAGTTTGATGTATCGAAGAGACGTCCTGTGTAACTTCAACTCTAGGATTAGTACATTATATATATAGACTGAGCTTCTTATCCTGGACTATAAGTCTGGGACAAAATCATTCCATCCAAGACCGTTTAATCTACACAGTCAAATTTAATCTACACCGTCAGATTTAATCTACACCGTCAGACACTACAATCCTGCACCCCATTTCACGCAAAGACTCGTATCTTTCTTTTGTCATTCTTGCTTACTCGAGAATCTACTCTTCCAAAGGTCTCTCGATCTGGCAGTAGATCATTTGCCTAGAAAGAGACGACTGTAACATCTGTCTATTTGATAGGTAAATTCCGAAGTGGGTTCCCGATTCCAAATCCATTTCTCGTCAATCCCATGCCGATGGAACTGGATTTGTGTTGCCGGATGTTCCCGAAAGTTGCTGAATGTTGCTGGATGTTGCCAAAAGTTGCCGGATGTTCCCGAAAGTTGCTGAATGTCGCTGGATTTTGCTGGGTTTTGTTGGATGTTGCTGAAAGTTAATGAAAGTTGCTGAATTCGGAATGTTGTTGGATGTTGCTGAATTTTGATGGTTTTTGCTGAATGTTATCAATTTTGCTCGATATTGCTGATTTTTGTTGGATGTTGCGTTTTTCTCCAATCTTTCCATCCGTCATTTTGCTGATTTTGAAGGTGTTTTAATCCGGACCGTCTGATTTTAATCCAACGGTCCAGATTAATGAGTCCAGGAGGGAAGGATTTTGTCCTAGACCATGGGTCCTGGATAAGAAGGGGACTGACTCCCTATGGGTATATATGTCCTGTCGGGCCTGATTGATCCTATAGGGGTTCATGCAAACCGACCCTCTCTCACAAATTGGGTCATACTCGGTTGAAGTTCGCGGTCGTGGTTCAAACGAAGTGGAATTTGAAACTGCACCTCCTTCTCTTTAGAGACTTAAATTTAGGTAGCCAATACGACAACCCATCTAGATTGTGATTAGCATCAATTGTTGCCGAGCATTGCATGAAAATGAGGTAATAGGTAAGGGGAATTCTGATTCTTGCAAACTCAAATGCATGCTCATGCTTAGGTGTGTCGACTCGGACCCACCCCGATGCAGGATGGATTCGACTCGCCCTGTGGATGGGGTAGGGGTGGGTCTGTGGCAGGGATGGGCAACCCGTTCTGGATTTGTCCTGGCTATTTATATATATAGTGAAATTCTCAGGTGTACAGCCTCATATGTATAGCCTGTGTACATCCACAATCTCGGCCATCAGATTAGTGTGTGTTGGGCGATGTGGACGGCTGCAATTGTGCTTGTACACATGCTGTACATATAAGACTGTACACCTGAACAAATCTCTCTCTATATATCTATATATTTTTTAATATTATTGTTTTATTTTTAATTACATTTGAATTGTTTTAAATTTATAAATTCGGAAAATTTTTTAAAAATAGAGTCCATAGTAAGAAAAATTTAAGCAAAAATGAGTACAGTGTGCTTTTATAAGGTTTTAATATTTTTTCTATGTTTATTTTTTTTTTACTTAAATATATTTTTTAATTTAATTTTTTATATTAGGTTTGAAGGCACGAGTCAGAGTGAGTCCGGGTCACTCCACCCCGAGTCTGAGTCGAACAGTGGGGTAGACGGGGCGAATTTGGGTCTGTTTTGATCCACACCCGCTCCATTGCCATTTATAATTGAGATATGTAACGCCAAAATACCTCAATCTTAAATCTAAATGTGATATATAAATCCTATTAAAACCGGTTTATTTTCATAAATGAAAAAGGTATATGGGGGTGCTTATATAGCCCACATATTTATGCATATTATTTTAATTTCGGTCATTGATATCGTCGACAGTCTAAATTTGTCATACCAATTGAAATTCTATACATTTGAGATCAAAAGGTTTATGGTATGACGTGTTCTTAATAGCTTCGTCGTCGTCAATTTCATTAAATCTTTTTTACTTGCCTCAAGTAGTCTTAATTAGAGTTTTCGTTGTCGGAACCACATCGACATCGGTATAACATCGTCGCCGTCAATTTCGCATCATTGTGATCATAGTGTACGAAATTAAAAATATATGGATAAATATGTTTAAAATTATATATACACGCAAAATTCAAATAAAAAATACTATAAATAAATAAATAATAAAAATTAGCCGTCGGCTTGGATTTCATTATTCTTCGATAATATATACTTGACGTTTGACGGCTAGTCCCTTGAGAGAGCACACAAGAAGAAAGAAGAAAGGGCGGGAGGTAGAGGTTTCCACCTTCTCTATTATTGAACTTTCTTCTTTGTCTCCTCCGTAATGGAAGAAGGGAATGGCATCCTGATCCCCGACGCTCACTCTCCCCCGTCCGATCATGTATTGGTTGGCGTTGAGGATTATACCGATTTATCAGCCAACGCGGACCCTGACCTCGCCGAACCCCAACCACCGACTGATGATCAGACGAAGACTGATTCGTCTGAGGAACGCCGCCGAAAGATTATCAAGCAGGTGGATAGGAATACTTTGGTTTCTTGCTTCTCACTTTACTGCCGGTTGTTCGATTTACTTTAGTTTGAATTTTGGGATTTGGTAGTCCAGGCATTTTTCGTATTTAAGGCGTGCTCTGGTTATTCCCTAATTCGCTGCTTTGTTCCCATCTTGTATTTGATTGTGTTCTTCATTGGTTATTTTATTTTCGCTACAAGCTTGCTGTACACTACGGACCCTTAATTTCAATTTTGAATTTTGTATATTTTTTTCCTACGCATTTTGAACTGTTAGGAGGGCTATAGTCTCCGGATAACAGGAACAATGGGTAATTAAACATTGCTTCAGTCAGTTTTCAATCGACTTAATGCTTATTTTTTGTTCTTTTCTCGTCCAAGTTTACTTTGGGGCAATATTTTTGTCGCGTATTATCGTTGTTTTCTCCCTCTCCGTAATAGGTTGTTCTATTTTCATTTGAAAATTCAATTTTTGATGTCAAGGTTCGACTCAGGCTGTTAACAACTCAATGACATTTTGAAGCAGTCTAGCAGAGACATGAGTTATCCTACTTGGTTAAAAATATTATATAAGTTTATACTTTGTATAATATATATTTGAGCTCGGGGTGCCTGCTAACAGATGTCTATGATTTGTCATTGGTTTTGCTCTTATGCTTCCTTTGGCCTGTTCGTATATCAATCAACAGAGACTTATCTGAACTCTGTGCTTTCCAGGCGGAGTATTACTTCAGTGATGAAAACTTGCCCCATGACGATTTTCTTCTAAAATATGTGATGAATAATGCAGAAGGATTTGGTGAGCATATCATAGTTACTTTCCCATTGATTAATTTTTTTTCCCTTGCTGATTGCTACAAAATATCCTCTTAATTTTCACTGATGTTTCTACTCATTGTGGTGATCATTGATATCTGGAGTTTCCTTTCTGAGTGTATATTACTGTAAGAATCCTTTATGTTGCAGTTCCGATTGGAGTCATTGCTTCTTTTAAAAAAATGAAGAAGCTTACAAGGGACACATCATTGATAGTTACTGCCCTGAGGGAATCCTCTCTACTTGTAAGTGGCTGAATTGGTCTCGGAGTAACAGTCCTCACAGTGAAATATATGATATAGACAGAGCTGTGTCGTAGGTTGTCTTCCGATGTTAACCAATTACTATTCGTTAGTTCACGAGAAAGTTTGTCTTTCTTTTCTTCCTACATCTTGTACTTGTATTTTATTTTTATGTGACAAGGAAGCCACTTCTATTTTACTGCAGGTTGTTAGTTCTAATGGGAAGAAGGTGAAACGACTTTTTCCTCTTCTGTTAGAAGAAGTCAAAGATCCAATGGTATGCTTCCTTGTTTTGTTATGACAAATATTATATTCTTGTGTGGTAGTCTGGACAGCATTCGATTCTTCATTCGTTTTCTAGGCTCGCACTGTACTGGTGGAGAATCTACCCGATGATCATTCCTTAGAGAACATTCGTAGAGTTTTTGGGGAAGCTGGAAAGTAGGCAGTCTGTTCTTGTTTCCTTTTAAAATATTTTTACTTTGTGTATCCTGACCTTATAAAACTTTTCTCATGAATCTTAGTATAACGAACATCACCATTCGCAACCCACATGATGCTAGAGATCCAAAAAAGCTAACAGTTGCAGAGAAGCTGATAAGCGGGAAGGTACAAACGTGTGCTGTTTTCCTTCAGCACAGAAGATAAAGAAGTTTTCTTTAGATTCTTTTTCTTCTTCTTTCTTGTTTGTCTTTCATCTCTTTTGTGTCCAGGAATCCAGATGAACACAAGCGCACCCACTAGTACTAGCCTTATTGGATACTTTTCTGTATGCAATCTAAAGTGGTATTCTTTACCTAATTAGCCTCATTTTTTCCCTC
The DNA here is from genome assembly GCA_025802335.1 of Pinguicula primuliflora. Taxonomy (NCBI): domain Eukaryota; kingdom Viridiplantae; phylum Streptophyta; class Magnoliopsida; order Lamiales; family Lentibulariaceae; genus Pinguicula; species Pinguicula primuliflora. The sequence continues at coordinate 9,983 of JAOYMZ010063575.1, forward strand.
TTTATTTCCTGGATCTTTGAAGCTGCATGCTCTTGTGGAGTATGACACTATTGACGCTGCAGAAAAAGCTGTAAGTTTGAAGCAATTCCCTGCTTTACCACTTCCCTTCCTCTTCTCCACCGTCCCCCCTCCCCCTCCTCTCTCTCTCACTCGCATGCCTCGCCCTATCGCTCCACAGATACTGATTAGCTTGTCATTTTGTGTAGGCGGCCACCTTAAACAATGAACAAGATTGGCGACATGGATTGCGGGTTAAGCTTCTAAAGATATTGGTAACTGATCTTTTTGCCTTTGCTCCTCTCTGATGCAAAGTAAATGACTTGCATTGCCTGTTAAATGACAGTCATGAGTTCTTTTTCTATTTTTCATTCGAGCAGAAGAAAAAATATTTGAGGGTGTCAGAGACTGCTAAGGTTAGTAGTAACCGGACACCCAACCCTGATGTGCATGAGGAAAACCATTGTTCAGGTGAACATCATGATGATTCAAAGGATGCTGAGGTATATCTCCACATCCAATGGGTTTCTTATCTTTGGCCTACTCAGTCTCATCGGATGTTCTTTTGCGTGATACTTGTTTAGGTTGAAGATCATTTATCAAGTGAAAAAAATGTACCGCATTTACCTAAAGAAAATTATGGGCATAAAGGTCAAAATCGAGGACGTGGGAGAAAAAAGCATCAAGGCACAAATGGACATGGTATGCTTCGTTCAAAGTGACTCCTTTCGCACCCCGTTTACTCCCTGTAGATTCACTTTACCTAATCTTCTATAATCAGGCCGCGGCACTCAAGGTTCTATCCATATAGTTGAGCCATCAAAACCACCACCAGGCCCGAAAATGCCTGATGGAACCAGAGGATTCACCATGGGCAGGGGACGCCCTCTGTACAACTGATGGCATTGTGGTTTTATTATGCAGCAGCATTTTGGTAGGTGCATGAGCTTCAGCATCTGCTGCACCCCTTATGATTGCTTATAGGCCGCATGAAATTTGTGTTGCTTTTGGTTTCATATGGTTGCCTTACTATCTGTACAAGATGGTGCTGCACTATTTTGTTCATATGTGGATATATTTAATCTCTCCTGTGTTGATGTTTGAGCTTGCTGTAGTGTTGTTAAATCGCTTGTGGTTCTGGGCATGATGATCTTTTTCGTATATCGAGTTATACAACATTCTCATCTATTTGGATCTCACATTAGAAATTATAATGTAGGAAGCGGCCATGAATGAAATTTCATTTGAGTTGTCACGGGTTTGTAATTTTACTCGGTACATTATTAAATGATAATCCACCAACACACAAAAGAGCAACTTGACAGAATGACTCAAACTGGAAACGAAACTCTAACCCACTCAGCGCCGATGGCTGAACATCACCCCGCCGGGACAAATCTGGCCACGACAAAAGTCAAAAACAAGCTTGTTACTGATGCCATGAATCGACTCTGCCATCAGGGGCCGCTTTCCTTCAAAGATGCACTTGCACCCAAAGTTCAACAGAATTTGGAGGGAAGTGCTCGTTCATGCGAATTTTGATTCAAATCGAGGAGGGTGAGGTTAATAACTCGGTGGTGGGCGGTAAATACTGCATCAACTTCTCTAACCAGATATACCGGGAGCTTGATCGGAGTATGGCTTATACTATCTATATTAAACTCCTCAAACAGGTTATGAGCTTCAAATTTTTGTATCAGAAACTTATATCGCTGTGGAAACCAAGGGATAACATCCACCTACTTGGCATCGAACGTGGTTACTACTTGGTCAAATTGGATTTTGAGGAGGACTATCATGAGGCCTTGCACAGTGACCCCTACTATATCGTTGGTCACGCACTTAACGTTTTCCCTCGGCACCCTGCTTTCGATACACATTCCGATCACCTGGATTCGGTGGCCTCCTGGATTCGTATTCCTGAGCTACCGCCACAATACTTCCAAGACTTGAAAGCTGCTTCGTGAGATCTCTCGGCCGAATGGTGTATACTTGAAAGCAGATTTCCACATCATTCAAATTGGCAGAGTTTTTTTTGCGAGATTGGCAGTCCGACTCGATCTAACCCGGCCCCTGGTTCCGAGTATTACAATTTGAGGCATCCATTACAAAGTGTGTTATGAAGATCTCAACACGATCTGTATCTCGTGTGGAATGTACGGGCATGTTCTAAAAGATTGCCAAGCTGCAAAGCTTCACCGAAAACTGCATGAGACGCAACTCCGATGACAATCCTGATGTCTGTCACTAGCAAATTTACTGTTGGTTCGGACGGTGCTACATTAGGAGGCAACGATAACCCTGCGGATTTGACGTCCAATCTGCATCCAGTGATTCCACATAATTATGGAAATATTCCCTAGCTAATTGTAGAAAAGAAACGTCGACAGACCCGGAGGACGTCTAATGGCGCTGCCATTTCAGGTAATAAAGATCACTTCCAATTTTGTTCTAAGTCTCGTTTTTTCAATTCTTGCTGATAACCAGGATTCGTCAAAGGAACCAGAGTCTTCGATATCAAGTCTTTAGCCCGGTAGGTTGATTGGGCCTCAAAAATCAATACCCGCCTTCCAATATATAACCAAGCCCAAGCCCCTTCCCAACTCTAAATAGAAAAATAGAACTGCTGAGGTAACCGCAGCAGCCCACTCCAATGTCCCTCCTCCGTCGAAGCGAAAACATACAAGGAAACCTAATCTGGCAGTGATTCAACTATGGACCAGGAAAGTTACCCATCATGAGCCACTTCTTCTGCCGCCTCCGAGATCATCCCCCCAGCTTCCTCCGAGATTAC
>JAOYMZ010063586.1:0-12772 GCA_025802335.1 Pinguicula primuliflora
ATTATAAATAAATAATTATTAAAGTTTAGTATTGATATTTGAATCGTGAATCGTAAGATTTAAATCCCAAATCGTACATGAATGGTAAAATTCAGACAATTGATGGGCATAAATGATTCATATATAAGATTTGAATCGTTTAGCCTTAGAATTGAATCGGATCGTAGGATTCGAATCGTGAATCATAGGATTTTGATAACTATAACGGTACAGATTAGAATTCGGCACTATCATTTTGGAGATGAAAATTACTGGGGTAATAGGCTGAGGAAAAAACTTTAGTTGCCGAATTTTATTCTACTCATGACCATCTGGATTATGATAATTAGAATTTGGCACATAACTCATATATTCGACACCTAACGTTCGCTATGCTAAAACCATATGATTCTGTCCGGGTTCTCAAAGCTTCTGAGTTTCTTGATACTGTTTTTGTTAATTTGGATTGAAGGAAACTAGATATGTTTTCAGTGGTTTTGCTTGTTGACGAGAGAACTGAGGAGGAAAATCTTGAATATGGGGTAAAGAGATGGACACATATTTGCCAATGTCAAGCAAACCTGGAGAATCTGAAACTATGATCTATTTGAGAGACTCTTTGCCAAGTTCTCATTCAGAACCCCCTCTTCATCACTCAAACATGATTATGTACATGAATCTTTCTTCGTCTTCCGGTCGATAGCAAATTGACCAAACTCTTAGCAAATGCTAGATGAAGTGAGATCAAATAAAAGTTGTGCAAAGTTGTTTTCTCGAAAAGCTTATTCTAAGTTGTTTTAGGCACGATGTGGTAGAGCTTTTCCACAGCTCCTATTGCCTTTTCCACAACATAAGCTGTTTTTTGGAGTGTTTGATGGTACAGTTTTGACTTTTACTTATCTACAAAAAAGTCAAAAGTCAAAGTTAGTAGGAGTAGTTTTTGAAGGATTTTTCTCACTGACAATTTTGAAATTAATTCGAAATTCAAATGAAATATAATTATTCCTGAAATACCCTTCAAATCTAATTTTTCTTTATTTATTTGTGAGGTTATTTTTGTATTTTCATATTTACAATTTAAAAAAAGTTATTTTCAAAAAATATTTGCAAACAATACACTTTTGACTTTTTCAATGAGAAAAACATTTTTTCCAAACACATACAAACTTCTCTACAAAGCTCTTTTTTAACTTTCTTCATTAAAAAATTCTTCTTAAAAAATATAAGCTCTCGCAAACACAACACTAATCTCGACACACGCTCATCAATACCTCGGACAAGATACCCTTACCTGTTCTCTCAGACTTTCAGCATTAGTTGAAAAAAATTCTCTAAAACCAGATCCTCATTAATCTCTATGCATGTTCAAGATTTGTTTGATGAGATTCTACATCTGCCTAGGTTGACAGACGATACAGAGAGTATTACCATCAGATGCAGCTCCTAGTCTCTTCCTTTGATGCCATAGCAGGCTCCGGTGCCGCCAAACCATACACAGCCTTAGCTCTGCCTGCGCGACGCTATAAACGGCCAGGTTCATCTAGCAAGAAAATGCCTTGGGGATGAAGATGCAACTTCAGGTGACAGAGGGATAGGAATCTCGCGCCTACGTCGTGTGGATCCGCAGATCAGACAACAGATAGCATTTCAGCAGCTCGGAATGATGCAACATCAGCATGCTTGGAGACCGCAAAGAGGATTGCCAGAGACTTCAGTTTCGATACTAAGAGCTTGGCTGTTTGAACACTTCCTACATCCGTAAGTGACTGTACTTTTAGAGAAGGTGGATTGCTTTTATAATGTGCATATCTGCTAGTATTTCTTTGTTCTGCAGGTATCCCAAAGATTCTAACAAGATCATGCTGGCAAAGCAGACTGGATTAACAAGAAGTCAGGTGATCTTCTATATATACTTCTGAAACTCCTGCACTTGTTACTGATTCATCCGTGGCTACATATCCTTTAGGTCTCAAACTGGTTCATAAATGCACGAGTTAGTCTATGGAAACCCATGGTGGAAGGAATTTACAAAGAAGAAACAGGGGAGGTTGACAGGGAGCCCAACTCTTCACCTGAAGCCACACCAAGAGCTACAAAAACAGCTACAAATTCCTCCGAAACCAACGGTGAAGATCCACGAAAAGGCACGAGTCCCACTGCAGTGCTGCCATTGGAGTCAGTAGAGATAACTGGATCGAGTACCAGTCCCATCCTCCAGCAGACTGAGGAACAACGCAGTTGTGTGAGGGCAAGAACAAGAGGGGAGGATGATCATCCAGTCAGCGGCTCCAGCCATAGATTTATAACAGCAGCAGCAGGTAGAAGCTACCACATACCAGAACTGGAAATATATGGAAGCATGAATGGAGTATCACTTACACTGGGATTGCAGCGCTGTGACGGCCGTACCATGTCCATGACTGATGGCACCAGCCGTGGAAACGTTCCTCCGAGGGAAAACAGTGTGTACAACTCTACTGCTCCAGCCATGGCGGTCGAGACGGCACCAGAATTTGATTGTATAGATTCACAAAATCAACCCAATCAATTCGTCTCCTCCCCGCTCCCATCTTTTACGTGATGGCGTAGCATGAAATATCGAACTCAGTGCTCATGGAGAAGTATGAACTTCAATGGAGAAGAATGGATTGTCTTGAGATCCATTCCAGTACATTCAGAGAATGTATTATACTAAGATCCAGTCCGAATTCCGGCACAATTGAGGAATGAACCAAAGGTAAAGAAGCTTAAGTCTAAAATTTTATATGTGAAGAGCTGACATGGTTGAGTAGATTGACCTGAGATAGTAGATTGGCCTGACAGGCACTGTAAATGTAAAGAATGCAGTTGTGTTTGCTCACTAAAATGTAGAATCCAAATGCATATATATTGATATATCAAACTACAAAGATTACCATGGATTTTGTTTTCCTGCGAAATAAATGCAAAAGTAGAACCTCATGTGGGTGAAAAATGACATAATCCTTGCATGATTAATTTTAGCTGGAGTTCTGTACCTTGGAGCTAACTACGGTAGAAATAATTTACATTCTTTACAGAATGATGAGCGAAGCGTTGGAGAGAAGTGTCAGCCACAAGAGTTATCAACAATACAAAGAATGTAAAGTTGAATCTAGAAATCAGACCTTTTGAGTCACCCTGTGCAAAATTACTGCATTTTCACTGCTATTCCCTAACTAAGGATGTGTACCCTACAAAAAGCCAAGCTGTGCCCTATAAAATGCCACAGCTTTCCCACAAAAGGCCAAGCTGTACCCAAATAAGTTGAGAAGACGCTCCAATAGTTACCTGGAAAACGCACATTAATTGTGAAACAATGAAAGAATGGATGAAGGCATGTATTTCAAGTGGAGATGAAAGTTAGCTCACCTTTTGAAGAGATCAATCACATCTTTATTCAATCTCGATGCTTCCAAAAAATGGTCACCACAGCTATTGACATCAACTTTCTCCATCTCCAGGTTTTGGCGGCTGCTACTCTCATCCCATTCGAACCACATCTTGGCTATAGACTCCTTTCTGAAGCAGGTCCAATGATCCTCTTGTTCAGGTGACTCATGAGCGATCAGCCTATATGTGTACACCTTCCGTTTCTGGCCGGGTCTAAAAGCTCTTCCTATAGCTTGCCGTGTTACAGATGGATTTAAAGGGACATCTAATATGATGATGCGGGATGCTCCAACAAGAGAAATCCCTTCACCGCACGCTTTGATCGAACCAAAGAACACACGAGCACAAGATGAGGTGTTGAACATTTCCATGTAATGTTCCCGTGTGTCAGAATCTGAATCTCCCGTTATCGTGAACATCTCTTTCCCGACACTGTAGTCCTTCAGTTTAGCTGTGCACCTCTCTAAAAATTTTAATGGAAGAAGATACTGGCTAAAAACCAGTAACTTTTCACAACTTGATTCACAGAGTTGAAGAAGATTCAGATAGAAGTTCAGTTTTGATCCCTCACTAATATCCAGATTCTCCAACAGTGCATCAATTTTCTCCTCATCAACTCTATCTCTTGCACCACACTGCTTTGCCAGGGTCTTCAGTTTTGGGTGAAGATACATAGCACTCCCTTGAGAACTGATTGTGAACTTCCGAGCCGAACTGCGCATTAATTCTTTGACTTGAGATCTTTGACTACGGCTGAGATTGATAAACACAGAAAAATCTACAAGCCCAGGGAGTTCGTCAAGGTTATCACCCTTGTAGTAGTGTAAGATCTTTTCCGTCATTTCACGGAGATCTTGTATTAACCTGACTTTTTGTAGAGAATTTCCATCCTTTGACAATGTATGCTCTATAGCCTCATAGAGCTGATGGTCTCGGCCACGGTTACTTGAAATTGCCCTATTTTTGTAGGGAATTTCAGCCCTACTCAAGATCCGTCTCATTATGGCCTTGGGGGTCTCCATCTTCAGAAACTTAGGGCGAACAAGATTTATTATGTTGAAAATTTCTTCAACATGGTTCTGATATAGAGTTCCAGAAAGAACCACCTTTCTTGGGGTTTCAACCCTCTCAAGGGACGTCAGAACATCAGTGTCTTGGTTCCTCGGTAAGTGACCTTCATCCAAAATCAGAATAGAAGGAACCTTCAACAAATAACTCTGGCAAGCAACTGCAGCCTGTCCTTCATCAGTATCGCACATAACCGAAGAGAATTGCTTATATCCCAGAAACAGTATGCTCCTCTCCTTCACCCATCCCTTGAGAACTTCAAGCTGCTGCAAACGGTTTTCTGCTTTTACCGCGTAAAAGTCATACAACGGAAAGTCTTCAACCTGCCACAAGAGGAATTCCTTCTTCCAAATAGGCAATATTCCCTTAGGCAGCACAACTAGCGGCCTTGCAGATGGATATTTTGCCATGAAACTCTGGAGGAAACTGATTACCATGAATGTTTTCCCAGAACCAGGTGCATGCGCCAATATACAACCTCCAGGATTATCTGTCACAAGGTTGCGTACAAGAAAGTTGAAGCCCTCAAGTTGATGGGACTTCATCTGCCTCCCGTGACGTGGGTGTGGGTTAATTTCAGTAGCAGCTAAAACAGAATCAGATGATCTGTATCCATCCAAGGCAAGATCAGTTGGAGCATGCTCTCCGGAGGTTCGTGCTTCATATCTGCTGTACGTTCTTGTACTCTTTGAACTCTGAATTTACAACCGAGAAAGAAAAGGGACCATTAAACTTTTATACTTCACCATAAAATCACATAAATTTAGCTTGAAAATCATTTTACGTAAAGAAACTAAAGCATGCATAAAAATACCTTTTTACACATATGTAATGTGAAAAACAATCTTTCTTGGACAAATACCTAACTAATAGTAGCGCCGAGTGGGCTATAGACCTCAACTCTTTTGAGTGAGCGCATAATACATAAGACTGCATGAAGCATCAGATTCACAAAAAAATCGGCCAACAGCATATTTCATATTCGACAGCATCCCCCCTAATTGAACTAGCTAATTAAATATGTGTAATAGAAAGAAGAAGGAAAAAACAAAAGATCACAAACCAATTTGACAAGAATAACCAAGTTTCTTACTGAAGAAAATAATCAATGAGAAGTATGTCGAAATGACTCTCTTTACCTTTGGAAAATTATACTCAATAATTGACGCAATTCCTCTCTTAATGACACCACAAATGCGGCATACATCGCCAATGTCATCCTTCAGTATAAAAGAGTGCTCACAGTCTTCTTCATATGCACCATTATACTCATCAATAAGACTATCTGCAGCGGTCTCCTGTGGATTGACCATAACAAGAACATGTTAAAAAATAAATCTTCAGAAGATTTATCACTAGTAGTATCAAAACAGCATTCACAATATGACCTGCAATTACATAACTCCAATCATAAGGAGGGTACCTTTGAGCACTCTAAAGCAACATTCATCTCGTTCCAAATATCAGTAAGACCATCAGAATTTGTTTCAGATACTGTATCACTTTCTTCTTGCATTTCGTCATCTGAGGCATCAGAATTGGCTTCAGGGACCTGACCAACTGGTGTGGTGGGCTGGGTTTCCAAAGCAATATGTTCATATACCACTCGAGAGCCTGGTCTTATTGTGTTGATATTCGATTTCTGCAAAACTCACACTACTCAGTCGAATAATAATGAGATGAAACGAAAAATACAAACAGTATCTGCATCATAATATCCATTTCTATCACACATATATCTCCATAATATTAATCATTAGAAGAGTTTCTTTTCATGTTTCAAAGGTAAAAGCTGAATACCATTATTCATAAGTGATTCCACGGGAAAACATGTACATGGTAAAAAGGTATGCACATAATGTTTTGATTTAACTGAATTCAGTAGTTTCTTACCACAAAGTCCTTCATGAGAAAATTTCCAGAAGGCCTTTGCAAGTTAACTTCTATGCATGGAGATCTGTAACTCTCACTCCCAACATCACCATCATCGTCGGAGTCAATCACAACAATGCTTCCACTATACTGGGGTTGCACCGCTACGGGAACGAACCTTGTCATGGCAAGACCACTCCTGTCATGACCATCTTCAATGTCAATGACATCGGGACTAGCTGGTTCAGTCACCTCCAATGGAATCTCAAGACGTGATGCTGCTGATGCAAGTTCAGGATTGGACGAATATACGGTCTGCAGAAGCTCCATCCTCCGCTGGACAAGCTCCATTATTTCGTTGTCTAGCGGTCCATATTTCTTGGAATCCAACTCTTCGAGCAGATGATTTACAGCAAATGGATCGGAATAATCAATAACTTTTGACAATGAGGTGTTCCTCTTCTGCTCTCTACCAAATCGCCAACAAGCAGACAAACCACTATCATCATCTGTCATCCTTTTACGTCGTTTATATCTTATATCTGTCAATAGAAAGCAAATCAGAGCATAAATACTCTCTGCTGGGCAAGTATACAAATCATTAGTTATTATGACAGTTCTATCAAAAAATTAGATTTTAGTCAATATTATGAAAAGTAAAGAAACCGAAGAATATAAAAGATGCTTGAGCATCAACTTCTACACTATTATTCGAGTGATATTTTCAATCACTGCAAACTGTAACTGGATACAAGTCCTACTCACGAAAAAAGCTTTAAAAACGAACAGTTAAATATAAAGGGCAACGATTAGATAAGAAATTTTCAAACATCAATCGGGAAATTGTAATGAATGTGTGCAAGCTTGGAGAATCTCACGGTACAACAAATTATTACAGCTTGATCCATTGTCCGGAGGTCTTTTCAGAATGGAGCTCCGACGATTGCTTCCGCAAGCCTCATCCATTGCAACTGAAAATACCATATAACACAAAACACAATATGTCAAGTCCCAAAAAACAACATATACATACAAACTTAGCAGGAAAAGGCAAGGCAAAAGAATCAAAATCCAACCAATGAACATGCACGTTGAAAGAAAAAAGTCTCCCAATCCAGCTAACAAAACCAAAATCGAACATACTCCACGAAAAATTAACTGCTTCACATTGAAGGGTAATGTCTTACATTTACGGATTGCACGGGACAAAACCCTAAACTCAGAACCCCTTTTACACACCTTCTTCCTGGGTGCTTGTGTAATGTGTTGGTTCGCCTGCAATGGAGTAGTCGGTCAGTGAGCCCACCAAATTGATAATCGAGCAATAGGTTACGGCTTAAGCTTGATACCTGCGTGTCCGACACGCGACGGATTTACGATCTGACGCGCGTCGTTAATAACTTGTATCTATGGACTCGAAAAATTATACAATTAATTTTGTTGCCACCCGTAGCCGCTACTACAAATTAAATAAAATGTCATAAAAAGATTAATTTTTTTAGCAATACATAAAAGATTAATTACTATATTATGGCTGATTTTGAATGTCAAGTCTATGGCTTTAGATGGATGGATGCAACCAAAATTTTAGAAGGAAAAAAAATGGAGTTTCTTCGTTATCTTTTCGGTTGATTTTTTTGTTGTATGTGTAATTCCAAAGAAATCTTATTTGTTATTCTCATGTTAGAATGTAGTGACCAAATTTGTTAACGCGTGTGCATTTTAATGCTAAGGAACAATTGTTGTAACAGCATGTAGCACAAACTCTTCAAAAATTATCTCCTAAAATAAGTTTCATAAGTGTATATTGGAGGTAGGGTTTAGCTCCTTCAGTATGTATATTGGAGGTAGGGTGGGCATTCCAAATTCGAAATTTGGAATAGTCTATTTTTCATCCGTTCTAATATTATTTTGGAAGCCAAACAACAATCTCAATCTGAAGCATATTATAATTCGGAATTTTAGAATTTCGGGTTGAAATTCAGAAATCCAAAATTTCGAAAAAATAAAAAAAAGTAAAGAAGTTAAATGCACGATTCCAAATGAGCTAAAAGAGAGAGAGAAGACTTCGTGAATAGTTATACTGATGAATGCCTCCTGTCCGGAAATGGAAAAATTGGAATCTGTGATCCGGCGCTAGTACACATGGCCATTACACTCGACGTTGAATATATTCAAGGCTCAATCGCCGTTGTACACTCGATTCTGCAGCATTCAAGGTGTCCAGAGAGTATTTTCTTCCATTTTCTGGTCCAGATATTGGGCTTGAATCCCTCGTTCGGCCCACCTTCCCAAAATTGAAGTTCAAAGTGTATTACATCGATCGTGAGCGAGTGCGAGGTCTGATTTCAAGCTCCGTGAGGCAGGCCTTGAAACAGCCATTGAATTACGCGATAAATTATTTGGGTGATCTCCTTGAACCTTGCGTGAACAAGGTCATCTACTTGGATTCCAATCTAGTGGTCGTCGATGACATCTCCAAGCTCTAAAACACAACCATGGGAGATAGAACAATCGGAGCACCGGAATACTTAAACCCCAATAGTAAATAATTGGGCCAAAAGCAAAACATCCTTAACATTAAAATTAAAGTATTGGCCCAAAATAATATTTCGGAATTTGAAATTTTGGATTCTGAATTCAAAAACTCGTTTCGTTCTGAATTGTTATTCGGAATAGAAAATGGATTCTGAACCGATCCGAACAGAGAATTCAAAATTTCGAATTGCGATTTTGGAATCCGAAATTTTTGAAATTCAAAATTTCGAAAAATTCTGATCGAAATGCTCACCCCTAATTGGAGGCATTCTACAAAATAGAAGTTGTTCGAAAAAGGGAAAAAAGATTTACAACTACTTTATTGTCTCCACTTATCAAAGGATTTGTGCGGGTCATATAAGTTCCATGGGTTGCAAACCAATTGAAGCTGCCAACTTGTTTCTGCACCCAAACCATCAGATCAGTTCCATTAGCCAACTTGGGGGCTCTGAGAGATATTATTTCGCCTTTTATGTAAGCCTCGAAAATAGCCTGTTGGTCCAATTGCCTATCCTTTGTAAGAAACTTGAACTCTTAAAGCAAGATGCCTACTGTCATCAAATGAGATGGAGAATCACTCAACATATTCAAAGATGTAAAAAGAATTTGTAGTATTTGAACAAACAATCCCTGATACTCTTCATTCGAAAGTACTTGCAAACATAAACTAAGCAGTGGAATCAACAACAATAAGTGGGTACCTTTTGAAGTGCTGGATTAATTTTTCAATACAACTCCACTCAACACATAGAGGATACTCACAAAAGGTAAAAAAAGAGATGCAAAGGAGGAAGACAAACCAAAGAAAAAAGTGTTGAAATATTAGAACCAACAAAATGCATCCTCATACAAATACAAATATCACCAATAATATTTCATCAACCCATAAACAATTTGCATTTCCTTCCAATCCTTCCTAAATAAGTACATTTTGGCATTGGAAGACGAAATTGCATAAGCAACAATAAGGAATAAGTAGCCAAAAGTGATAACTAAACACATAAAAGATCACTAAAAAGCAAACATAAAAAGTACAAATATAAAAAGTATAAAAAGTACAAACATAAAAAGCGGAGTAGGATACCTATAGCACTCCAACCAAGCAAGTGTTTTCAGGCAACCAAAATATGCTCTTGTCTCCTAGAGTACAAATATAGATGATGCCTCGACACATTGTTATTCCTGTAAGTTTCAACAAAAAAAAATAGCGTGATAAATGATAATATACTGAATAATTCATAGCAAAACTCTAATGCATACGAATGTGTAGGAGTCACCGTTGGTTGTCAAATAAACCTGGAAGACTGAAGAAAGTGTAGTTATGTACAAATATGTAACAGGAAAACCGAAAAAGTTAACTGATTAATTGATAGGAAGCAATGGAAAATCAAGACATTCAAAATTTCGTGTACCACAAACAAAATCATTCAATAAACTACAAGGATACATTACAGAATATAGAAGAATCGCTCAATTTTGAAAAGTAAAGCATTAATCTAATAAGTTTCCTTTGCTTTGTACTGATGTTGTATTACTTGAATCAAATGAAAAGTAAGCAGTGTTAGCTTACGGAAATGTAAATAACATTTTAAAGTATGATATCAAGTAAGCTCAATAAATGAATATACTTTACCTATCTAAATGTTGAGTAAAAAAAAGTTGAACAATGCTTGTAAATAGAGAAGTTAGTAATGTGAAACAAAATATTAATTCATGTAAAAACCTCATACATGCATGACGCAGTCACCAAGATGTATCAAATACGAAGAAAAATAGGCAAAAAGAAAACAGGAGCATTAGTATTATAACTTGTACCAAAGAATGCCACAAACAATTATTATATACTATAATCCTGCTTGTTTGATCGCATAGCAATCACTCTACTGAAATTTCGATAACTACAAAAAATTCTTTAAGCAACAAAAAAAGGACGTGAAAATAACCTCGCCCGTTCTCCCTAACTTACAGCAAGCAGAATCCCCTGTTCATTGATCTGTATACGGCAACCTCTGATCCCATCAAAATGCTGCATCAAAACATATTCGTACGGTGGATCCATAGAAATGAACCAGAAGTACAATAGGATCCATGGCGTACCAAGAATATTCATAGAATTTAGACAAAAGAAGCAACCAAATTGTACCAAAGGAAGCTAACAAACAATCCACAATATATGGCGACCCAGATTTTGCAATTTCTACAACCACAAAAATCTGTTTAAGCAACCAACTTATATGTTCATACAGCCCAACACAGAAGAAGAGTCTAACCTGTACCGAAGAAAGCCACAAAACAATAATGTACGACGACCCTACGTGTGTTGTGCCATCCCGTTCCATCAGTAATCAAAGATAAAATCACTCTTAGCAACCAACAAAGAAGAAATCTGCGTTCAATTGAAATTTAGAGGAATTGATGAACGGAACATTATTTGGGATGAGGACCTACTATAACAACTAATGGAAGTGAGGATCTTAACAATCTATCTGTTATTCTTTCTCAGGTTTCTTTTCAGGAAAACAGGAGGGACACATGGATCCAAACACATGGAGGACAATCAACATACTCGGTGAGACAGAGATATCAAGATATCATGAATACCACTGAAGATGCACTAGACGCAGAAAATATGCAACACACAAGGCATATCTGGAACAAAATCATCCCTAGCAAGGTCTCAATACACATATGGCGACAACTACAAGATAGGCTGCCAACATTGGAGAATCTAAGGAAGAGGAAGATCATCCACGTACAACAAGAAATCATATGTTCAAGGTGTGAACAACCGGAGGAAGATACTGACCACATCTTCCACAATTGCAGACACAGTCACAATATTTGGAAAGAAATATGGAGCTGGCTGGGAGTACCTCTGAATTCTCAGTCGGGACTGCATAGAAGCCCAACTATTCAGCAACATATCGACGCTCGCCCGTCCGACATAGCAGAGAGCATCTGGTTTCCGATGTGGGCAGCAGCAGTATGGACTATTTGGATATCCAGGAACATGCGCATTTTTGAAGACAAGAAAATCACCTGCACACAAATTGCCGAACAAATCAAGCAGATAGTATGGAATTGGCTCAAGGCGAGAGATAAAAATGGAGTTATGGTCATCAATTATAGTTTATGGCTAGCTGATCCAATCCCGATATTACGGGAACCATGAATTCTCGACGAAAACAAAGAGATCCGGGAGTGGATCGGGGTGACAGTGTCAAGGTTTGTTTGCACATAACCATCAACAGAAAACACCCCACAGAGAAGCCACAAACCGAACCACGAGAAGAAGAAGGAGAAGCCGGGATTCGGATGGAGTGAAAGAGAGTTTTTGGACAGGATGGAAAAGAAAGGTTTCTTCTCAGTTTGTTTACAAGAGAACCGGACCACAGCAATTTTTCATTTTGGTTGTAAAGTGTAAATACGATTTTACATTCGTTGAATAAAAGTATATTTTTAAATTGTCAAAAAAATACAACTAATGGAAGTGGATCATACCCGGAAATTTTTCCCTGTCGGATGGGAAAATCCGGATATCCGACCTTACAGGTTGGATATCATCCCAGGCTGTCGGATTTTAATTCGACGGAAAATCCGACGGCCTGGACGCGTCCTTCATTAAAATGAAGGACGTGCGTGTCGGCGGATCGGGCCGATTTCAATTATTCTTTAAAAAAAATGTAAAAATTCTTTTAACACCCACTCGAAACATTCCCCTCATTTTCCATCCGAAACAAAACGAGTCTGTCTCTAAAAATTCGATTTTCATTTCGAGTGGTTCTCCAACCAAATTTGGGTTCGAGAAGTTGAAAGTTTCTTCTCCCAAACTGTAATACAAGTTTTATTCCATCAAGGTAATATGTATATTTGATTTTATGTATCTCATTCATCTTTTTTTCAT